>CAKOGP040001732.1:0-22450 GCA_933822405.4 Cylindrotheca closterium | reverse complement strand
GTCTCAAGAATCGTTCCTTGAAATGCATCAAGTTTTCCGTTGTTCCTTGCTTCATAGCAAAGAACTTTTGATTCGCTTCCCAGAAATCCAAGAAATCATACTCAGCATCAGCACTCTTCTTCATGAAATGTTCAATACGTTTCAAGAGTTCGATTGGATCTTCAAGAGTAGCTGTGAAATCGGCTTCACCTTGAAGCTTGATATCCATCACCTTCGTCACAAACTTCAGCATGATGTTTGATTTGACGGATCTCTTGTTTGTCTTGAAGTATGCTGATCTTTGAGTTGGAGTGTTCAATCTTGGAGCGATTGCATTGAAGTCGATCGACTTTCCATCTCGAATTGATTTCACCATGTCTTCTGAACATTTCATTCCAGAAGCTTGGATATAGTCAATCACTCTTTCCTCGGCATCTTTGTACGACGATCTTGCCTTCCAATCGTTTTCATCTTTTGTTGAAAATAGATGTTTCACAACTGTTGAACTCGAGTTGCTCTTGACTTTCTGAGGAGTCACATGTCCTCTTCCTCCACCGGATGGAGAATGTCCCATTGTCAACAAATCACTCACTCCTTTGTAGATAAGGCAGTGCTGTTCTTGACATAAATTTGTTTTGTTGCCTTTTGTGATTGAATGTAAGAATAAAGCAAAATGTGCTCTATCGTGAGTGCCTTTAGCGCTCAGAACAAACTCTCTGCAATCTAAATTTGTAATCGACTGTACAACACTTTCATGATAATAGTTCTCCTGTGTCTAGGTATACTTTGAGTGAAATTGTTCCTATCTGATTAATGTTTGTCTTGGATTGATGATTCAATCACAAAAGTAAGTTCAACGATTTTCCCTTGAAAAATCCCTTGTTTACAGAACTTGATTCGACCTCTACGACAATTATGTGTTGGATGCATTACTTTGGGACATATTGTATTATTCCCTACTGCATTGTACACAACATCAATATCTCACTTGTATAGGGTCATTCCCTTTTTGTGTGGATTTAGTTTGTCCGACAGACTCGCCGTCCGGCATACTTGCGTCGAATCCCAACATCACGATTAAAGTCCGATCGTACGTGTTGAAAACTTTGTACTTGAATAGTTTCTTTTCGGAACGTAAAAACTTATATTTCGTCATATCCCAACAGGTTTAGTGTAACCAATACTCTAAGAGAGTTGCCGATAGTTTGATGCATCCGTTTGCAAACTGCATTTGCTTGAGGATTCTTGGCAGAGATAGAACGAGGTTCAATTCCGTGTAGATTCAAATGATTTTGAAAGTCGAATCCCGTGAATTTGGTTCCTTGGTCATGGATGATGGTTGCAGGGCGCGGGTAACCGGCGAGCCAAGCGTTTTCAAACTGAAGTGTTATGTTCGCACACGTTTTGTCCTTAATGCGCACAATATTGACCAAGTTGGTCACTAGGTCAATGATTGTCAAGGCTCTGAACTCGATCTCTTGTCCTGCCACCATGTGTGTCCAAGGACCGATGAGATCAACTGCGAGTTGTTGCCAGGGGATGAGTGGAGCTTCCTTAGGAGCAGTGTGGCCATGGCCTCTACCGACAGCCTTGTGTCGTTGACATGTGTCGCATTTTGAGGTAAAGTCTTTGATAACATTAGATAACTTTGGATTGTGAAAATGGATGCGCATGGTATCCTTGAGGCGCGTGGAGCCCGGGTGGCTGAGAGCAGCGTGATACCATTGGATGGTGGGTTGTAATAATTGTGTTGGGAGATAGATCTTCAATGGAGAATTGGCATCTCTCACATAACAATACACCTGGGTGTCTTGTGCAAAGGTATGTTGGACATACTGTTGAGGTTTGGTTTGCGTCAGCTTGGTAAGCTCAGCGTCCTGAGTTTGAGCATCAGCGATAGACTTGAAATCAAGAACAAAAGGTAAGCTATCCTGAACGGGCAGGTGAACAAAGCAATTGAGTAATTGCGAATCAGTGGCCATAGAATAAAATGAATTTTGAGTATTATGGGATGATATGTTAGCATTGGATGCTGTGGTTCTGTTATCATTTGATGATAGGTCAACATTGGATGTGGTTTCAATGAGAGGGGCATACTCTTGGTAGGCTCCAATTGGTCGACAATATAAGTCAATGGGATCCTTAGGGTTGTCATTCTGCCACCGAGGCGGTGTCATAGTTAGGCGAGAAAATTGGATGGAAATCTTTGAGGAATAGGCGCCAGCGTAGGACGCGTTGGCTTTGGAGATTCTGGAAGGTCAGATTTTTGTGGTCAGTGTAGACATGTAGTTCCTTGACACCATACAGCATGGTGCAATACTCTTTGAGAGTTTCCACAATGGAGAGAATTTCTTTTTCTCCAACAGTGTAGTTCAACTGTGCTTTAGAAAGCTTACGAGAGTAATAGGCAACAGGTTTGCCGTTCTGAAAAAAAGCGGCACCCAGTTGATAGTCGCTAGCGTCACAGTAGACGTGAAAAGGTTGATTATGGTCTGGATAGGCCAGAAATGCATCCTTTGAGAGTACAGCTTTGATGCGGTCAAAGGCCTTTTGACATTCGGGTGTCCAATCTAATTTCTTCTTGTTGTGTCCAATACGTGCAGTCAAAGGCGCGAGAATGTGTGAACGTTTTGGAAACATGTCATGGTAAAAGGTTACTGCGCCAATAAAGGAACGGAGTTCTAAGACAGACTTGGGAGGTTTGAGTCTGAGGATTGCGTCGATCTTCTTTTTCCAGGGTTTGATTCTAGTAGACGTGAGCCAATAACCAAGCCAATCAGTTTCTTGCACACAAAATTCACATTTCAGCGGATTGCAGGTAAAAGCATGATCTTGCAAGATTCGCAAGATTTTTCTGAGGCTGTCCATGTGCGAGTTCCAATTGTTGGAAAAGATTCCAACATCGTCAATGTAGACGTCTGCTTCTTTGAAGTCAGCAAGGAGCTGTTCAATGTGTGCTTGAGCAATGTCAGGAGATTGTTTGACGCCCATAGGAAGACGCGTGTAACGATAGTTGCCGAAGGGTGTGACAATGCCACAAAGGTCCTTCGACGCTTCGTCCATTTCAAATGTGTAGAAAAACATCGAAAGGTCAAGCTTTGTGAAATACTTGTAGCCATTTCGTTTCTTTAGAATATCTTGTATTCTTGGCAGTAGCCAAACCTTGCGTTTAATCATCTTGTTTAGTTGCCAAAAGTCGGAAACAAATCTAACTCTACCATCCTTTTTCGGAACAATAAAGGTGGGAGATAAGTAGTCCATTGGACCGCATTTCTCCAAAATACCCCATTGGACCATTTTATCAATAGTTTTCTTGAAGACAGCTTCATGACTCTTGGGGACCGAATATGGACGGTTCTGAAATGGTTTTGCTTTGGGAGTAAGTTCGAGGCGTGCTTTAGGACCTTTGAAAGGGCCAAGTTTGCCGGAACGATCGAGGTTACCGTTGAACCAGGGTTCAAAGTCTTTTATAACATTGTAAAGATCGTTTTGTTGTTTACCATTTAGATGGTGTTGTTGCTTGGCAACATGTTCCAAGGAAACTAAATCATATTTGGATTCTGCAATGTTAAAGGAATGAGATATCTGTTGCTCAATGTGTTCATTGAGACTTTCATCAGGGTCTGAGTGATAGCAATGGATTGCCATCAATTGCGCCATCAACATGGATGTATCTTCGTTTGGATCAGTAGTTTGAGGACTGAGGCCAGATTCGGGCGGCTTATAAGGAACGTGTTTGTCCATCCATTTGATTGTTTTAGTAGATCCGCTACAATCGATTCCAAGGGGAAGTAAAATATTATTTCCAAAAATCATATCGTACCTTGCGTCTGAATCAAAAACAATTGTTTCAAACGTGGATTCCACTTTTTGCGTGGGAGAAAATTCAGGGAAAACGATTCCCTCAATGTTTATGACTTGCGTGGTCAAAGATTGTTTGCCGCTTATCGTTCCAATTTGTTTCTTCACGGTTTTTCCATTGATTCCAGCGGGCAAAATTCTATGATGGATGTAAGATTCATCTGATCCAGGATCAAACAACACATGTGCAAGTTTGTTGACACGAGTTTTTTGCATCATCTTTATAACAGAACCAGATTCTGGTCCAAGCAATAAGTTTAATTCTTTACTAATGTCTACTTTCTCACTGATAGTCTCGGGGACTTCTGCACCGTTTTCGTAGGCGTCTTTACGTTTGACATATATGATAACCTAAGATCGTCTAGAACATTTGAATCAACAATGTTGTTCAGGCTGTCGAAGCGACAGAAATCAATGTGGTGAGAGAAAATTGGGACATAGTATGATTCATTGTTCATGTAGAACGCACCATTCTTGTTGGATGAGCCGGTCTCTTTAGAGGTGGTCGAATCCTCATCCGGCTTATCTCAAGGGAGATTGATGACAGCAAAGCTGTTGGACTTCTTGTTGCTCATTCGGGCCTTGTAGTTGTTGATTGCCTTGCACTTGGAGATAGTGTGATTCTTATGATTGGGCTTGAGCGAGCAAATTTCGGTTGGCTTGGCTGTCTTTGCAAGTTCTGCCACGCGCTTGTGGTACTCGTCTTTGTCCATCTTGTTTCCCTCTGGGTCGGTACGAGATTTCTTGAAAGGTTTTGAATCATCCCTGTGATGGACACCAGCCGTGCGTTTCTTCTTTTTGGATTCGATCTTCTGGTGGAGTTGATTCTTCAATTCCTTGTCGTGTGCTTGTCGAGACTTGTGTTGCATGTAGGAAGTGATGCTGGCAACGGAATGGCTGTCGATGGTACCGTTGATCTCCAGGAAGGCGTCCTTCCAAGGCTTGGGGTGAGCATTGAAGAAAACTCCCTTGAATTCTGCTTTGTCAAGAGGGTCAAGAGTTTCAGACATGTAAGGGATTGCAGAGTTTACCTTCTTCATGTACATTTGATTGTCCATGATTGTTGCCGATCTTGGCTTTCTCCAGGTACGGAGCTGATTTAAAACTGCAGCCGCATCTTCTTCAGTACATTTGGTCAGGATCCAGTCGCGGACTTTGTTTTTCCAGTTCTCAACGGATTCCTCGTCCATGTCCATGTAGTTTGGGAGCGCTTCCCAAACTTGTTGTTCGAGAGGAGGGAGAGCCTATGACCAAAACTTGTTGAGGGCTCTACCGAGGAGCTCGTCATTGTTCCGGCCAACTTCGAGAGTCACATCGTCGAGGAGAGTCTGAGCAAAGTCCACACACTTGTGTAGGGACATCTGGGTGATGTCCAACTTCTTGAGGTAGACGGAAAAAGTTGAATGGTCGACATCCACCTTGACTCTGAGGCTTTCTCCTTCGATGGGTTCGTATTGCATAGGGAAGACGTGATAGTCGGACATGATGTTGTGCTTGAAATTGAATCGGACTTCTTGATCAAAAATGCCGTGTTCCACAAAAGGCTGAGGACTAACTTAGGCACAGTAGCAATTGAAAGATTGCTAACGAGATGTTATGAGCTTAATGGAGAACTACTTCCCTGGGCAGATGCGATAGCCATACTGACATCAGAAGAGAAGGTGTGTACTGGATACACACAACTTCCACTGCAGCCACCTCATTGCCACATCACTGTTGGCTCGTAGCATAGGTAATAGATGTACTCGACATTTGGTAAGATTGCTTTTGACAAGACTAATGTGAACATGCTGAGTAAGGGGGCGTTTGTAGAAGTACTCATATCAGAGTAATCGATGTTCATTTGACTGATATGATTCGACTAGTTGGACTAGTGGACTAATGTGAGCCACGACAGAAAGTTCTCTGGAACACCCGGCAAATGTTCAGACCAAGTATTTTTGGGACACTGATTGCAAAGTTTGACATGCACGTGCCCGGAGATATAAAATTATATTTTTTAGCTTCAAAAAATCTATGTTATTTCCCTTTAACTATTAATGACATATTATTATGTGATGATTAACCCAACCTTCACAGAAGAGTCACAGAGAAAAATTATGGATGTCTATAGAGATGCACTTCAAAGTGCTTATGTGGACCTTTTGACTAAGGTCTAGTTCTGTACCCAGCCAAAGGAGCTTCTACAGTCCCAATACCTTGGGCCTGTTCTATGGGCCGTTTCACTCTTCCCCTCTATGATCAAAGCTTGTCGTATGATCATAGTATTATCATATCATTCAGCATCAAAGTGTAGTCACAAAGGCGTCCTTACATCCACAGTTCATACGAGAGGTGGTTCTTGACGCAACAGGCAATTCAAACTCATCGCTTGTTAGACTCGATGAAACGGCACAAGACACCGTATATTCAGTCCTTCAAAGACCTGAGGACTCCTGCAAACTTCAACAGTTCCGTAAGTAATTTGATACGGACCTTCCATCTTTGGATCCAATTTGCTTGGATTGAAATTCTTGATCAAAACTTTGCCACCAACGTTGTAGTCAAACTCCTTTTGTTTAGCATTTTGTTGCCGTAGATTTTTGTTGACCATCAATTGTCGCTTTTCTTGTATACTCAAAAGATTGACAATGACAGGAATGTTGAGCAACGTGTCACAAGCAAACACTACTTCACCTGGAGTGTTGTTTTTCAAAGACTGAGAAACAGCACATCTCATGGCATGATTGCATGCTGCGAGAGCATCATCGACGGCTTGTTTAGCTGTCTGAATGTTTGGGGCCATGTTAGTGTTGTTGAATCTTGTTCGTAGAATGTTGCCAACAGTCTGATTCATCCGTTCACAGATAGCATTGGCAGTTGGATTCTTGCTTGCATCGTGAATTCCCCACTGCTGTAGTTTCAACTGAGAATTGTGACAAATGAATTTGCCGCCTTGATCGTGAATACACTTGTAGGGTTTTGGATATCAAGAAAGCCAAAGATTCTCAAAGACATTTGTGACATGGGCTGAAGTTTTGTTCTCAATGCGTGAGAGTTCAGTGAGATTTGTCACGGGATCAATACAAGTGAGCACATTGAATTCAATGTATATACCGTTGACCTTGATTTTCCAAGGTCCAATCAAATCCATGGCCACAGAAAACCACGGGACCAAGTCTGCATGTCTTCCAGGCAGGTGTCCGTATTGAATGATTACATTTTTATTCACTTGGCAAACTTCACATTTGAGGGATTCAACTTTTCTTTTCAAAGCAGGAGCATAGAACCGTCGGACGATTGTATTGTACAAAGAGGTAGTACCTCAATGTCCAAGTACCAAATGATACCATACAATCACTGGAGCAACCAAAGTTTCAGGTAAGTGAATTCTCCATTTGTTAGGTTTATTCAAATCTGTACGGTAGCAGATCACATTCCGATTGTCAATTTGAATGATGGGATATTGAGCCCAAGTTGCTGCATTTTGCGATTTTTGAACGAGAGCAACATCTTGGAGCTGATGTTGTTGAATGTTTGCCATCATGATTGGATTTGGCATAACTTCCAATGGAGGATGATTGAGAAACAATTCAAGCATCTCATCATTTTTGATAGCGCCATGTCCATGATCACCATCTCGACAACAAGCAAACATGCATCTGAAGCTACGATTGAAGAACTCCCTCTTCAAAAGAATACATTTCATCCTCGGGATCCATTTCGACATTGAGTTTGTCAAATGCAATCAATTTACCTTTACAAAGCAAACTCTTCCCCTCTGAAGGGTTCCCCATTTGCGGTAAACGCGAGAAACAGTTGGCCAAAACATTATCTTTACCAGGCAAATAGTTAAATGTAGGCGAAAATTCTTCCATGTACATTCGCCAGCGTAAAACTTGTTGTGTATTCAATGTGCGGAAGGTGAGATTTTTGTGATCTGTAAAAATAGTCAATTGCGTACCGTAAAGAATTGAGCAAAACTCTTTCGAGCAATGCACAATAGCCAACATTTCTTTTTCCATGACAGAATAATTTTTTTTGCGCATCATTGAGTTTGCAACTCCAGTATGCCACTGGCTTTTTGTCTTGCATAATAACGGCGCCCATTTGATAGTCCAAAGCATCAGTATAGAGCTCAAAGGGCTTGTTGTGATTGGGATACCGCATTAAAATATCACTATCCATCAAAGATTTCATTGTTTGGAAAGCTTTATCACATTTGTATGTCCATTGAAATGTGCGTGTTCCAGTGAGAGCTGTCAACGGTTGCAAAAGGTGAGAACGTCGGGGCCACATGTGACAATAGTAGGTCACAGCACCCAAGAAAGGTCGTAGTTCAGTAATGTTGCGAGGTGCATTCATTTTGAGGATGGCATCAACCTTTTTCTTCCAAGGTTTTACACCTTCAGGGGTCAACCAATGGCCCAAGAAATCGGTTTCTTGAACACACCATTTACATTTCAAAGGATTAATCTTGAAACCTGCCTCTTGAAGTGGTTTGACAACAGTCATGATCAAATTTCATATGTTTGTCATAAGAGTTAGAAAAGAGTCCAATATCCTACATCAACACCTTGTTCCTTCAAACCATGCAATGTCTTCTCAATGTAGCAACATCAGGAGCTGGTTTCAATCCCATTGCCACCCGTTGGTACTTCCTTGAGAAAAGCGTGTTGGTGTTTCACAGGAACAGAATAGGCTTTGGAATAAATCAGTAAAGCACCGTCTTCAACTTCCAAATGGATCTTCTTGTATTTGTAGTGTCCAAAGGTGCCATCAAAAAGCTCTTGTGTATTTTCCAATGCAGTTGCCAATTGATCTTGTTGTTGTTTTGTCAAGTGGACTTGCTTGGAAGCAACTTCAGCTCCAGTTGTTGCTTCATACTTTACATCAAGGATGAAAGCATCATCTGCAGTACGACGACTTCTTCAGTCCACCAGAGGAATTATATCAGCACAATCGATCTATTACCGTCTGTATTGATCACATGGAGATCGAGAATGCTAAGTTTCGCACCTGCATTGAAACCGCTGTGCGTTATCGCTCATGTATTCAACACAGAATTGTCGTAGACGTCAAATCAAGCTCTGTAAACAAGGGATTTTCCAAAGGAAAATTGTTGAACTTACTTTTGTGATTGAATCATCAATTCAAGCCAAACATTAATCAAATAGGAACAATTTCACTCAAAGTAATCAATTCGAGATGGAAAGTCGATCGACTTCAATGCAATCGCTCCAAGATTGAACACTCCAACCCAAACTGAAGCTGTTGCAAGAGAAAAAGAGATGGCCCAAAACAAGATTCTCTATTCTGCAAAGCTCGACGAGAACATGCGAAGATCAGCCTATTTTGAGACAAACAAGAGAAGCGTCAAATCAAACATCATGCTGAAGTTTGTGACGAAGGCGATGGATATCAAGCTTTGAGGTGAAGCCAATTTCACGACTACTCTTGAAGATCCAATCGAACTCTTGAAACGTATTGAACGATTCATGAAGAAGAGTGCTGATACTGAGTATGATTTCTTGGATTTCTGGGAAGCGAATCAAAATTTCTTTGCTATGAAGCAAGGAGCAACAGAAAACTTGATGCATTTCAAGGAACAATTCTTGAGACAGGCTGAAGTCCTGCAAGATCTATATGGCGTGGCCTGGTTCCGAGATTTTGCAATCAAGACAAAAGCGTATGCTGCTATTGCTAGCACCGATACTGCTGCTCAAAACAAGTTCAAGGATGATATCTTTGAAGCTGTTCTTGCAACAGGATTTCTATGCAATAGCGATCAAACGAGAACAGCTCCTCTGATGCTGGATCTTCAGACGAACTATTGCAGAGAAGTGAATTATTATCGAAAGACGGTCAGCAAAGCACAAGATATGTTGAAGATTCACATTGATGTGAGTAAAAATCCGGGAGTGAACCTCTACCAAGGAAAAGACCAACCTAATAAAGGTAAAGGTAAAGGAAAAGGAAAGAAGAAATCAAAGGATGGAAAGAAGGCAGCATGTTATGTGTGTGGCAACGAAGACCATGTGTCTCCAAAATGCCCAGACAGACTGCTACCAAAGATCCAATGGAAGAATCAGGACCAATATGTCGACTCTGCGAAGAAGCTCAATAATAATAATAATAATAACTGAGACATTAATTGTTAGTATGCTACTCTGTGGACATTCGATTGCCGGTGAGATTTTCAGCTTCAAAGGTCAAGTACTGGGAAGCGGTGAGTCAACAACAAGTTTGAACCATGTGAGGCATCTGTATTTTGAACAGAAGTTGCTCAAGTCTCCCAAGGGGGTAAAGACTTCTCCCACAACGTGGCGGGGTGAGTTTGGGGCATATAAGGTCCCGCAAAAAGTTGGTCAGGGTCCAAAGGAGAAAATAGTCCGCAGACTGCGGCGTTGTGCTTTCATGGAGCGACGGAAATCTCTTTGTTCCTGACGAAGCAACTTAAGCCACTCTTCCTTGTCTACGACCAAGGGCTTGCAAAGGACTCGTCGACGACTTGTTAGCATTGGTCGCATTTCCTTAGGCAAGTCATCGGGACCCATATCAAACTGTGAGTGAATCCCCTCATTGACAATACTGTGACGTTCACGTAATTGTACGTTATCATCCGAATGTTGAATGGAGTTCTGTTGCTCCCACATGTAGAAGCCGATCGAGATCAGCTGTTGTGAGAGGCGGGACGCCCAAAGAGAGACAGATCGTCGACATCTTATCTTGTCATAATGTTGTTGTTGGAGTGGAAGCCAAGACGAGGCGATGCGTCCTTCCAAAAGGCCTTGGGACCCAATCACTTGCTGAGCCAAGAAGGCCGGCCAAACCGAAGAGGAGATGGTCCTTGGAGGAAATGAAGGAGGTGTTAGAACGCCCTGAAGAAGCTGTAGGATCGCTGTTTTAATGGAAGGGCCCGTCAGTTGCAGGTCAAGCCACGCGGAGAAGGCTGCAGTGCAGCGATCCCATTCAGCCGTGGCCAAAGCGGCGCGGCAGCGGGGAACATCCTCGAAGTTGCCGCAGCGTGGGCAAGCTGCTGATGTCTCCAGACCCCATAGAACTTGAAATTTGCCTGTGCCGCACATGCCCACACAATGTTTAGTAGACCACCTTTGTAGTCCTGCAGGAGGAGATTGCATGGCGCGACCCAATGTGTCCCAGGCAATCTTGGACTCGGCTTCAGCGGAGATAGTACCTTTGTCCCTCCAGCGCGAGCGGAGGGCAGGAAGAGTCACACACTCTTGGATGAACCGGGGATGAAGGCGTGACTGTTTGGTGTCTGCCACGTACATTGCCGCAAGTTCAGTGAAGAAGCGAGGGTTGGGAGCTATAAGATGATTGGCCATCTCAAATTCCTTACGGTACTCCACTGCCATTCCATCCACCTCAAGGTTCCGTTTCTCCCACCAAGAAAGTTCATCAAAGAGATTGGACTTGTCGAGGTGACCATGCCGTGCCTGGCAAACACGAACCAACTATTGAGTGCAGCAATCAAACATTGAAAGGATTATTCTGAGCACACTATCATCCAATGGTGTTCAAGGCAATTCCCAAGGTATTGATTATTGCTTTACTCAAGCATGTGACAAAGGTTAGTAACTTTTATCCTGCAAAGGAGGGAATTTCAAAATATTACAGTCCACATATGATTGTGAGACAAAACCAGTGGATTTTTCAAAAGAACGTGTTTCTGAAATTGGATCCTTTGTACAAGGAGATGGTCACACGGCCAACAACAGTCAACGATCAAGAACAATTGATGGTAATTATTATGGAGGAAGATGTTAATATCTCTGAAGAGATGTATGGACCAAGCGTTTCAACAATTAAGGGCAAACAAAAGCGAACAACACCAAAGGCGGTGGTTGATGATTGGATCAAAATGCCCATAGAACTCCTGAAACACAATTTGAACCTGGATTTATGCATCTACAATATGTTTATCATCAATATTTCTCTTTTTTTTGTCTGTATTGACAAAGCGATCAAATTCCGATTCTGTACTGAATTGAAAGATCGGACAAAGATGCTATTTACAAGTCAATTGACAAAATTCTACGCATTTACAATCATGGGGAATTTTGAATCAAAACTATTTATTGCGAAAAGGTTTTCAAACCGGTATTTGATGATGTGAAAGATAACATGGGCGTGACCATGAATTATGCCGTGCCTGGCAAACACAAACCAACTATTGAGTGCAGCAATCAAACATTGAAAGGATTATTCTGAGCACACTATCATCCAATGGTGTTCAAGGCAATTCCCAAGGTATTGAGTATTGCTTTACTCAAACATGTGGCAAAGGTTAGTAACTTTCATCCTGCAAAGGAGGGAATTTCAAAATATTACAGTCCACATATGATTGTGAGACAAAACCGGTGGATTTTTCAAAAGAACGTGTTTCTGAAATTGGATCCTTTGTACAAGGATATGGTCACACAGCCAACAACAGTCAACCATCAAGAACAATTGATGGTAATTATTATGGAGGAAGATGTTAATATCTCTGAAGAGATGTATGGACCAAGCGTTTCAACAATTAAGGGCAAACAAAAGCGAACAACACCAAAGGCGATGGTTGATGATTGGATCAAAATGCCCATAGAACTCCTGAAACACAATTTGAGCCTGGATTTATGCATCTACAATATGTTTATCATCAATATTTCTCTTTTTTTTTGTCTGTATTGACAAAGCGATCAAATTCCGATTCTGTACTGAATTGAAAGATCGGACAAAAATGCTATTTACAAGTCAATTGGCAAGATTCTACGCATTTACAATCATGGGGAATTTTGAATCAAAACTATTTATTGCGAAAAGGTTTTCAAACCGGTATTTGATGATGTGAAAGATAACATGGACGTGACCATGAATTATGCCGTGCCTGGCAAACACGAACCAACTATTGAAAGGATTATTCTGAGCATACTATCATCGAATGGTGTTCAAGGCAATTCCCAAGGTATTGATTATTGCTTTACTCAAGCATGTGACAAAGGTTAGTAACTTTTATCCTGCAAAGGAGGGAATTTCAAAATATTACAGTCCACATATGATTGTGAGACAAAACCAGTGGATTTTTCAAAAAAAATTTGTTGCTGAAATTGGATCCTTTGTACAAGGAGATGGTCACACGGCCAACAACAGTCAACGATCAAGAACAATTGATGGTAATTATTATGGAGGAAGATGTTAATATCTCTGAAGAGATATATGGACCAAGCGTTTCAACAATTAAGGGCAAACAAAGGCAAACAACACCAAAGAAGTGGTTGATGATTGGATCAAAATGCCCATAGAACTCCTGAAACACAATTTGAACCTGGATTTATGCATCTACAATATGTTTATCATCAATATTTCTCTTTTTTTTGTCTGTATTGACAAAGCGATCAAATTCCGATTCTGTACTGAATTGAAAGATCGGACAAAGATGCTATTTACAAGTCAATTGACAAAATTCTACGCATTTACAATCATGGGGAATTTTGAATCAAAACTATTTATTGCGAAAAGGTTTTCAAACCAGTATTTGATGATGTGAAAGATAACATGGCCGTGACCATGAACTATGCCGTGCCTGGCAAACACGAACCAACTATTGAGTGCAGCAATCAAACATTGAAAGGATTATTCTGAGCACACTATCATCCAATGGTGTACAAGGCAATTCCCAAGGTTTTGACTATTGCTTTAATCAAGCATGTGACAAAGGTTAGTAACTTTTATCCTGCAAAGGAGGAAATTTCGAAATATTACAGTCCAGACATGATTGTGAGACGAAAACCGGTAGATTTTTCAAAAGAATGTGTTGCTGAAATTGGATCCTTTGTACAAGGATATGGTCACACGACCAACAACAGTCAAGAACCATTGATGGTATTTATCTTGGAGTAAATGACAGCATACAAGCGGGACATATGTTACTTGATCTTAATACAAAAAAGGCAGGTTTTCAAACCGGTATTTGATGATGTGAAAGATAACATGGACATGACCATGAATTATGCCGTGCCTGGCAAACACGAACCAACTATTGAGTGCAGCAATCAAACATTGAAAGGATTATTCTGAGCACACTATCATCCAATGGTGTTCAAGGCAATTCCCAAGGTATTGATTATTGCTTTACTCAAGCATGTGACAAAGGTTAGTAACTTTCATCCTGCAAAGAAGGGAATTTCAAAATATTACAGTCCACATATGATTGTGAGACAAAATCGGTGGATTTATCATCAATATTTCTCTTTTTTTGTCTGTATTGACAAAGCGATCAAATTCCGATTCTGTACTGAATTGAAAGATCGGACAAAGATGCTATTTACAAGTCAATTGACAAAATTCTACGCATTTACAATCATGGGGAATTTTGAATCAAAACTATTTATTGCGAAAAGGTTTTCAAACCAGTATTTGATGATGTGAAAGATAACATGGCCGTGACCATGAACTATGCCGTGCCTGGCAAACACGAACCAACTATTGAGTGCAGCAATCAAACATTGAAAGGATTATTCTGAGCACACTATCATCCAATGGTGTACAAGGCAATTCCCAAGGTTTTGACTATTGCTTTAATCAAGCATGTGACAAAGGTTAGTAACTTTTATCCTGCAAAGGAGGAAATTTCGAAATATTACAGTCCAGACATGATTGTGAGACGAAAACCGGTAGATTTTTCAAAAGAATGTGTTGCTGAAATTGGATCCTTTGTACAAGGATATGGTCACACGACCAACAACAGTCAAGAACCATTGATGGTATTTATCTTGGAGTAAATGACAGCATACAAGCGGGACATATGTTACTTGATCTTAATACAAAAAAGGCAGGTTTTCAAACCGGTATTTGATGATGTGAAAGATAACATGGACATGACCATGAATTATGCCGTGCCTGGCAAACACGAACCAACTATTGAGTGCAGCAATCAAACATTGAAAGGATTATTCTGAGCACACTATCATCCAATGGTGTTCAAGGCAATTCCCAAGGTATTGATTATTGCTTTACTCAAGCATGTGACAAAGGTTAGTAACTTTCATCCTGCAAAGAAGGGAATTTCAAAATATTACAGTCCACATATGATTGTGAGACAAAATCGGTGGATTTATCATCAATATTTCTCTTTTTTTGTCTGTATTGACAAAGCGATCAAATTCCGATTCTGTACTGAATTGAAAGATCGGACAAAGATGCTATTTACAAGTCAATTGACAAAATTCTACGCATTTACAATCATGGGGAATTTTGAATCAAAACTATTTATTGCGAAAAGGTTTTCAAACCAGTATTTGATGATGTGAAAGATAACATGGCCGTGACCATGAACTATGCCGTGCCTGGCAAACACGAACCAACTATTGAGTGCAGCAATCAAACATTGAAAGGATTATTCTGAGCACACTATCATCCAATGGTGTACAAGGCAATTCCCAAGGTTTTGACTATTGCTTTAATCAAGCATGTGACAAAGGTTAGTAACTTTTATCCTGCAAAGGAGGAAATTTCGAAATATTACAGTCCAGACATGATTGTGAGACGAAAACCGGTAGATTTTTCAAAAGAATGTGTTGCTGAAATTGGATCCTTTGTACAAGGATATGGTCACACGACCAACAACAGTCAAGAACCATTGATGGTATTTATCTTGGAGTAAATGACAGCATACAAGCGGGACATATGTTACTTGATCTTAATACAAAAAAGGCAGGTTTTCAAACCGGTATTTGATGATGTGAAAGATAACATGGACATGACCATGAATTATGCCGTGCCTGGCAAACACGAACCAACTATTGAGTGCAGCAATCAAACATTGAAAGGATTATTCTGAGCACACTATCATCCAATGGTGTTCAAGGCAATTCCCAAGGTATTGATTATTGCTTTACTCAAGCATGTGACAAAGGTTAGTAACTTTCATCCTGCAAAGAAGGGAATTTCAAAATATTACAGTCCACATATGATTGTGAGACAAAATCGGTGGATTTATCATCAATATTTCTCTTTTTTTGTCTGTATTGACAAAGCGATCAAATTCCGATTCTGTACTGAATTGAAAGATCGGACAAAGATGCTATTTACAAGTCAATTGACAAAATTCTACGCATTTACAATCATGGGGAATTTTGAATCAAAACTATTTATTGCGAAAAGGTTTTCAAACCAGTATTTGATGATGTGAAAGATAACATGGCCGTGACCATGAACTATGCCGTGCCTGGCAAACACGAACCAACTATTGAGTGCAGCAATCAAACATTGAAAGGATTATTCTGAGCACACTATCATCCAATGGTGTACAAGGCAATTCCCAAGGTTTTGACTATTGCTTTAATCAAGCATGTGACAAAGGTTAGTAACTTTTATCCTGCAAAGGAGGAAATTTCGAAATATTACAGTCCAGACATGATTGTGAGACGAAAACCGGTAGATTTTTCAAAAGAATGTGTTGCTGAAATTGGATCCTTTGTACAAGGATATGGTCACACGACCAACAACAGTCAAGAACCATTGATGGTATTTATCTTGGAGTAAATGACAGCATACAAGCGGGACATATGTTACTTGATCTTAATACAAAAAAGGCAGGTTTTCAAACCGGTATTTGATGATGTGAAAGATAACATGGACATGACCATGAATTATGCCGTGCCTGGCAAACACGAACCAACTATTGAGTGCAGCAATCAAACATTGAAAGGATTATTCTGAGCACACTATCATCCAATGGTGTTCAAGGCAATTCCCAAGGTATTGATTATTGCTTTACTCAAGCATGTGACAAAGGTTAGTAACTTTTATCCTGCAAAGGAGGGAATTTCAAAATATTACAGTCCACATATGATTGTGAGACAAAACCGGTGGATTTTTCAAAAGAATGTGTTGCTGAAATTGGATCCTTTGTACAAGGATATGGTCACATGACCAACAACAGTCAACAATCAAGAGCGATTGATGGTAATTATTATGGAGGAAGATGTTGATATCTCTGAAGAGATATATGGACCAAGCGTTTCAACAATTAAGGGCAAACAAAAGCAAACAACACCAAAGGCGGTGGTTGATGATTGGATCAAAATGCCCATAGAACTCCTGACACACAATTTGAACCTGGATTTATGCATCTACAATATGTTTATCATCAATGTTGCGTTATTTGTCTGTATTGGAAGAACATGTCCATATTTGCTTTATACGCCACGACAGCTGGTGAGAGCTGATGAAGATGGCTTCCAGAAGATATATTTTGTACCTTTTTGTGGAGATCATTGTTGATTGACTTCTGGCAAGAATAGCAGTAGAATAAGACCTAATAGGAAGTGGTGAGACTTTTCATCCGTAGGTAGAAACCCATCATCACTGGCACCTGTTCCTATTGTAGGCAATCCATAGCCAACGTAGATTTGAGCTCAGATTTACTCCAGAGGTAGCTAGAGCGTTGAGGCTCTCATTACAGCTATGGAGTTGATTATCTGACAACCCATCACAATGATGCAAAACCTTTCAAGATTATTGCAACAGAAGATTGAATCCAAAAAGAAGAAATGCATGGTTGGTACCCATCACAAGGACGATTCAAAACCTTTCAAGAAGTATTGTAACGACCAGGAGGAAAACAAGATGGACAAAGACAAGTACCACAAGCGCGTGGCACAACATGCAAAGACGGCCAAGCCAACCAAAATTTGCTTGCTCAAGCCCAACCACAAGAATCACACTATCTCCAAGTGTAAGGCAATCAACAGCTACAAGGCTCAAATGAGCAACAAGAAGTCCAACAGCTTTGCTGTCATCAATCTCTCTGGAGATAAGCCAGATGATGATTCAACCACCTCTAAAGAGACTGACTCATCCAACAAGAATGCTTGAACAACATTGTTGATTCAAACATTCTAGACAATCTTAGGTTATCATATATGTCAAACATAAAAGACACGTACAAAAATGGTGCAGAAGTCCCCAAAACTATCAGTGAAAAAGTAGACATTAGTAAAGAATTAAACTTATTGCTTAGACCAGAACCTGTTTCTGTTATAACGATGATGCAAAAAACTTGTGTCAACAAACTTGCACATTGTTGTTTGATCCTGGATCAGATGAATCTTACATACATTGTAGAAAAACCGTGAAGAAAAAAATTGGAACAATACCTGGCAAAGAATCTTTGACCACGCAAGTCATAAATATTAAGGGAATTGTTTTTCCTGAGTTTCCTCCCACACAAAAGGTGGAACCCATGTTTGAAACAGTTGTTTTTGATTCAATTATTGGAAATAATATTTTGCTTCCTCTTGGAATCAATTGTTGCAGATCTACCAAAACAAGCACATCTCTTATAAGCTAACCAAATTAGGCCTCAGTCCTCAGACTACTGATCCAAACAAAGTTACATCCACGTTGATGACACAATTGATGGCAACCCATTGCTATCATTCAGATCCTGATGAAAGTCTCAATGAACATATTGAGCGACAGATATCTCATTCCTTTAATATTGCCAAATCCAAATATGATTTAATTCCCTTGGAACATGTTGCCAAGCAACAACAATATCTAAATGATAAACAACAAAACAATCTTTACAATATTATAAAAGACGTCAGACCCTTGTTCAATGGTAACCTTGTTTGTTCCGTCAAGCTTGGCCCTTTCAAAGGTCCTAAAGCACATCTTAAACTTACTTCCAAAGCCAAACCCTTTCAGAACCGTCCATACTTGGTCCCCAAGAGTCATGAAGCTGTCTTCAAGAAAACTATTGATGAAATGGTTCAATGGGGAATTTTCGAAAATGCGGCCCAATGGACTACTTATCTCCCTCCTTTATTGTTCCAAAAAAGGATGGTAGAGTTAGATTTGTTTTCAATTCTTGACAACTGAATAAGATGATCAAGCGCAAAGTTTTGCTACTGCCAAGAATACAAGATATTCTAAAGAAAAGAAATGGCTACAAGTATTTCACAAAGCTTGACCATTTGATGTTTTTCTACACCTTTGAAATGGACAAAGCGTCCAAGGACCTATGTGGCATTGTCACACCCTTTGATAACTATCGTTACACACGTCTTCCTATGGGTTGGAGTCCGTTGAGTCGGCTCCAGCCTTTTCTGCACCATAGAATTCGGGCCAACCTCCTACTGAAGTGGTTGTGGGGAAGTCACCTGCCCCAGCTCAGCGGGCCAACGACCCCTTGGCAACAGTATTGATCGACTCTTGTTTGTCGAAGACTGAGCCTCCCAACCCTCCTCGACCTTCAGCTCCTCTGTCCGTGAAGAAGCAACTTACTTATGTTGCCGCCTCACAGAAGAAGGCTGCTATTCAGACCAAGTACCTCTCTGAAGAAATGAAAGCCCGTGAAGTGACACAGATGAATTTGACTGGGCTTCCGCGCTCAAACGCCCAGTTCCTCTGCGCTACAATCAACTATGAATGGGATGGCGACACATCTGAGGGTGGTTCTATTGAAAAGTGTTTCACTGAAGAAATGGTCTCGGTTCTGTCTATGGCTATGGACAACGCTGAGGGCGACTTGGTCATTCTTCCGGTGAGCGAACTCCGTGTACGGGACAAGAAGTTGTGGCTGACCTCTAAGGAGAAAGTGGAGGAGCTCACCTACAAGAAGCTCAAGCCCTACATTGACTGGTCCTGGAATAATGGCGCCCGATTTGGCTACAACGCTAAGAACCCCGGCTCCAAGACTCTTTGCACCCGCATTCGCGTCGCCCACAACTCTTCTCTGGACGACATGTCCCGACTCCTGGGTTAATGTTTTGAGATCACCGGCATTAGTGATCCTGTCCAAATCGGTTGCTACTGAATGACCCCATGGGGATTGGGAGAGCCGCACTGGAACGCGAGCTCATGCGTCACTTCACCTTCAAGAGAGCTATAGCCCTAGAACCTGCGTGGCCACAGAACCCCGGTACGACGGGCCAAAAATGGATGCCCTCCAAGGGTCCAAAAGCGTGGCACATTTGGGTAGCTGCTTCTGATGTGGATAGAGTGGCACGGGCCCTCTTTGCATGGCTCAGGCCAGAGACAAAGAAGTGTCACATGCCGTTTGGTGCCCGGACTCACTTTGTCTATGACTGGGGGGCCAGTACAAAGGGACACCTAGGTGACCTCGCGCAACCAGGGGGACAGTGGAATGGCATCATTGGGAAACTCATCAACACCCATAACACTACCTCCCAGACCTGCACCTCCCTGGCTCCACTGTTTCCTATCCAAGGCATGCTGACCAAGGTCTTCATTCTCAAGTACTGCAAACAGGGCAAGGGCAAATCCCTCCTTCAATTTCTCTACGCGATTCAGTGCATTCCAGCGGTCAAGAAACCTCCCCCTGCTCACCCCGAACAATCCGCCACACTGGATGCCGACACTCCAGATTCTCCGTTGCCACCTTCCATGTCTTCTACTCCTCCAGACCTGCCACCGACCAACCCAAGTGTAACTGCCCCCACCACAGCTCAGCCAACTCTACCCGCCTCATCCACCAAGCGTTCCAGTCGCAAGGGGTCTAAGAATCGCCGGGCCAAGCAACCTCTTGAGAAACCTACGGAGACGCCTCAGGCTACTCCCCCCACCCCTCTTCCACGGCCCACTCCGGCACTGAAGTCTCCACCCCAGGCAGCAACCGACCCTTCCACAGGGTCTTCCAATCGGGCGAAACTTTCTGCATCTGAACAGCCCCTGGTCACTGAGGCATTTGATCGCAGCGCATGGCTGGCGGCAATGGATGCGGAACTGAACCAGGGCCCAGCCGGTCTCTTCCAAATGATTCTACCAGGCTCAATTGATAGCTTCTATGTGTTTGTGGTGCGCCAAAAGTTTGCCTCATTGGCACAGGAAGTTCTCAAGAACCTGGCGGCCTTCCTTATTTCTCACCTTGAGTTGTGGCAGGACCTGAAGCACCAGTGGAAGACATGCCGCACCTGGCTCTGCTTGGACCACTACAATCGAACGGTTACCAACGCTATGACCTGGGACCAAAGCCAACATTGTGCAATCTTGGAGTATGAGCGGGACGTCGATTTGGACCAGCAAGTGGATAAGGAATATAATGAGTGGGTTGAGAAGCTCCTCGCGGCAGAGCAGGCTTCTCTGGAATTTGAGGGCACCATCACAATTGACCTGTCGATGCCAGCTGCAAAGGACATGGATGACGGGGCTACGGTAGGCAGCGCGGCAAATATGGCAGCACTATTGGAGAACATGAAAACGGATGTCAACAACCTTTGCACGGAATGAGAGACTGCGGGGGAATAACTGGCTCAAGCTATGGATGCGGAGGCTGCCAAGGATGCTCGTATCCTTGAATTGGAGGCCAAAATGGCGGAACAAGCATCGGTCACAGGCAAGCACCGTTCTTCAAGCCCCTCCTCCAGCAAGGCAACATCATCGGCTGACAGTGGGGGTGCCGCCCCCCCCCCCCGGCGGTGGTCCCTAACCACCAACGGTCCCGTCACGCAAGGTTGCGGCATGTGACGGAAAGCCAAGGTCAAAATCTACGCAACCTACACACATCCAGCCAGGTGGCCCACTCCTTGCTGGATGCTTATTTAAACTATCTCCCTCCTGGTAACTACTTTGGCAATGACTCACGCCAGAAGTCTCCTTGCGTTACCCGGGTCCTTTTTCAAAATGTTCAGGGTCTTCCATTTCCTGTGACACATGAGATACAGAAAGGGCTCTTCAAGTGTTGGACGGATGAGAGAGTGGGCATTGCACTGCTGGCTGAAGTTAACCTTCAATGGTCAGTAGTGCCCAGAGGACACAAGTGGTTTGACCGGGTCAAGTCCTTCACTAACCAGGGACATTTCTCTTCAGTGTCTTACTACGAACACCAGGAGTTTCCAACTCCCTCGGCACATCAATGGGGCGGATGTTCTGCTACATTACTCCACAAGGTTGCGCGCCGTGCAAAGTCAGGCGGCAAAGATGAGTCAGGGCTAGGCAGGTTCTCTTGGATCAAGATCCGGGGCAGGGACATCCGACAACAGGAGTCCCAGACCGATGGGCCCCTGGCTGGTCCTTTAGATCTTGTGGTGGTCTCTGCATATCGTCCAAACAAGGAAGGTACCAATGCTGGTAGTGTTTGGAACTACCAACGGAATCACTGGCTGAGCAAGGGGGTGACTATGGATACCCGTGACAAGCTCACACTGGATTTGGTGGACCTGATCGAACAATGGAAAGCCGAAGGGTGCGAGATTCTCCTTGGGTTAGATATGTCTCCTACAACTCTCCCTCTTCCTTCCGCCAAGAGATGCGGTCTGAAGGCCTGACCGAGGCCATCTTACGCCGACACCAGGGTGTTGGGATATGACAAAATATGAGTTTTTACGTTCCAAAAAGAAACTATTCAAGTACAAAGTTTTTGACACGTACGATCGGATGCCGGACGCAAGTCTGTCGGACAATCTACATCCACACAAAAAGGGAATGACCCTATACAAGTGGGATATCGATGTTGTGTACAATGCAGTAGGAAATAATACAAGATGTCCCAAAGTACTGCATCCAACACAGAATTGTCGTAGAGGTCGAATCAAGTTCTGTGAACAAGGGATTTTCCAAGGGAAAATCGTTGAACTTACTTTTGTGATTGAATCATCAA
>CAKOGP040001731.1:0-13954 GCA_933822405.4 Cylindrotheca closterium | reverse complement strand
TATCGAAAATATGGGGACGTTTTGTAGCCCTGGATGCCAACTTCATCTGACGAATGGCTTGTAAATGAAAAAATCCTTGATGGAAAGTTTTGCTATACATCCATGCTTCTGCTTCACTGATTTCTATCAATTGCTGCCGATATTCGTAGCACAATTTAATTGTAGAGGCTTGTTACTCATGCGATAGTTTTTCCCAGTTTGGCTTGTTACTCATGCGATAGTTTTTCCCAGTTTGTTCGTCCAGCTGGGACGAGAAGGATTGGCTTCTTGTCTCATGGTGTGTTGGTTGATGCTCATTTATTCAAAATCGATATTTTTGACTAGTCGGACCCGTGTGTGAGAAGAGCAAGAGTACATGTAGAAAGACTACTGATATTTCTGTCGAATTCACTGTCTTTCCTTATCTATTTCTGTCGAGATCTCTACATGCAGGCTTGTAGAATGATGGTGTTGTGATTGGTGGGTACGGTTTTTACCCATGAAGGCTCCCCCCAGATCACAACTAGATTTGAAAACTGTAACATTTTGTTTTGCAATACCGCAATCACCGCAAAAGAACTCTTGAAAACCTCCTTCTTTTGTTCTTCTTCCTCTTCCTTTCCCCCCTCCTCTTCTGTCCTCCCCCCCCCCCTAAGCTAGAATAGAACGATGAAAGTGGTTTGGCCGATCCAAAACTCTGTTGACAAAGCGAAAGCCGCCTGATTTGCTACTTCATCGATCCTCTTGTGACCATCAGCCAGTACCTGGTACAGTCAATGTCTATGACATCTAAGCATTTAAGAGCTGGATCTAAGCCTCGATGGCAACACTTTCATTCTTCCATCGATGGCTGCTCGCCCCCCAAACTACCAGCTTCCAAGCATTCTGTCACAATAAACATCATACAGGTAGTGGTGGTGGTGGTGGATCGACAAAAAGAGGTGGCGGCAATCGCAAGGCGCTCCACCGACTAGCTCCAATTGGATGTCGGGTTTCTGGAAACAGTTCGGCTTGGAATAGGTACATATAGGTATCAAAGGGATACAGCGTTGTGTAATCAAAAAGTGGAATGTGTTCCAATATCTTTTCGTGTTTGGCTTGATACCCCGCCTCGTCCTCTAGAATGGCACGCAATCGTTCTTCAAAAATGTCACTATCCGCAGCGGCTCGCAGTGAATGAATGGTAACCTTATGCGTCGGACCGCCAGTCTTTTTTTTCCCGTTTTTCGCACCCGTATCATCGTGGACTGGCAAATAGTACGACAACTGGCTCCAATCGATCCAGTCCCCCGCCAATTCGTATTGGTGTAAATGCGTAAAGATGGGAACGGTTCCACTCAAGATTGTATCCATGAGTCGTTGACTTGAGTAGGTATCACCGGCAGCGTGAAAGCCAAATCTAGATTCGGCCAAGGCAGGACATTGACTGCCTTCTCCACAGACAGAGATTCGAATCATAGTAGAATTACTTTTGTTGTTGTTGTTGTTGTCGTTGATTTGGCCCAACCATTTGCAAATCTTTCGCCGATTCTTAAAGGCCTGCTTTTCCTTGTGCAATGAGCCAATCATGCCAACATCGAAGGGTTTTTCCTTGCCACCATGATCATTTTCGGAATAGATTGGGCAGGGACTGCCGACGTGATAGGAGGTAAAGGAATGCCGCCCAGCTGCCTTATTGGGATATCGATCCGTTCCTTCGAATACAAGTACTTGCATTTGCTTAAAGGCATCCAAGAATCGTTGAAATTGTTTGTTCCGTTTGATTTGTTCTGAATTCCACTTGTAACTGGCCGCTGAGAAAAAGGATCGTACAATGATATGGTGATCCGGATACTGTTGAAAGGCTGGAGACCTCACTAATTTGTCCAAAGAATCCAAAAGAAGAGCAATGTCGCACAAACCATTGACACAAAGGCTTCGATTTTTCCACACCCGGTAATCCCAAAAGTTCATGAGCCAGGGCACAAAAAACAGCTTTGCTTCGCTCATGTTCTTGGTGCGCATGGGATGACCATTAAGACTGGCCTTCCACATCCAATAGTCACCGCCATGTTTGAATTTGCCTTTTGCACTATCCGAAGGATCGGCAATCTCCTCTACCGATTTTCCGCTAAGAGTTGCTCCGTTCCACGCCAAATCTTCATAGACATAGAATGGAACGCTCAACAAAAGGTCTCTTTTTTCAATGACAGGTTTGGATGATTCAGTTCTTGGCAATAATAATGATGTATTGACGAAACGAGACGTCAAATTGGGTAACATCGAGAAAGAGGTCGCATTAGGCCCAAGGGACTGAAAAATGTTTTGAACAAGAAGTAGGAAACAACAGACCGCGAGGCCTTTCAACAGAAACTCCCGTTGCATATCGATTGTTATTGTTGTTGACGATGATGCCTGGGCTTATATATATATACGCTGTAGTATCAGGCGCCTGATGTATTCCAACTGGTCACTGGTAAGACTGTGATTGTCTTATCGTCGCGTCTTCAAACAGCGTTGCTTTTCAAATGACGCTGCGACGGTATAGTAGATGAACGTTGACAGACTACAAATGTACGTGAACATGCAAACGATTATTAGCATCGCAATAATAATGTATAATAATAATATGCATGACCGATTTTCGCACCATATTCTATTGAATACTGGAGAGATGTCATGTTGAATGTTGCCGACCATGCACAGACCATAATTGTTGAAGTTCGCGCGCTTCGCGCACAGCTAGCAGTTCCAGAAAAAATTCAAAATAGCCGAATAAGGCATCATCACTTCAGTTTCTGCGCGATTTGTCGTTGTAGAATAGTAATATGTTCCATACTTCTCGTTGGTCACCCACCCACAAGAATAATTAAAATCAATCGTTTCTCAAGAAGAGATATGCTGCGTCTCCTCTGTTCTTGATTATTTCGAAGCGTGTTTTTTTAATCACAAAGCACCACTGGGGTTGCCACACCCTGACGCAATGTGCTCTGCTGCCTGTCCACAGTTGACTTCATCGTGCTGCTGTTACTACCATTTTGGCTGTAGAAGAATCCAGAGAACAATCTGTGTCACCGCGAGAAGCTCGTTTCATGGCACCCGATGACGAAGCCGAGTCGTGGCGATCGCCAGACCTACAGCCAAGGCTATTTATGAAAACAAATCGAGCTACAGTGTACTCACTTGATAGTATTCATATATATGCCTAGTCGTATCACAATGTTACAAATTATCTATCGATCTCCCCATCAAGCTGCGGCCGCTGTTGGCATGGTAGCAAGGAGGCTCTCAAGAAAACCTTGGAGATGGCGTAGTCGCGAAGTGTAACCTTCATCCACCATAACCATGTAGATGGAAACCAATTGCCCAACGCATGCATTCCACAAGTCGTTGTCCCCAATCTGCAGATCGACCAATGCAGCATTGTTATACAACACGAAGAGGAACAAGGGATCCTGCTCGATATCTTGTGACGAATCGTGCGCCAAGGCGTACAATTGCTTTGCTCTATGCAGGTACTTGGGTGACCATTCCTTGTCTAGTAGTGCCATCAAATGATGAGCAAGGGCAGTGTTGAAAATGAGAACGGGTGTGATGATATTATGATCAGTCACGCCGGGAGGCAATTGAATGGCATGGTTGTAGAAAAATGGACGAGGTTCACATAGGTCATTGTTCTCCTTCATGTTATTATGAAGCATGCACTGATCGGTTGAGCTTTCAGGTGAGGATGAGGAGCTTCTTGCTGAAAAAAGGAAGTTGTCTACTTGTGTTGATGGGATGCTACCAAGGCGCTCTAGTGCATACGAAGATGACACAACCGCACTGCAGTAATCTTTGGCGTCAAGGAGGAAAGCAATGGTTTGCTGGTTCTGATTGATAACATTTTGAAGCGACATTATACTATCACTCGTTTTTCTCTCTCTTCAAAAATATGAGTGGAAACTTCCTACAACTTAGGACTGGAAGTATATACAGTATCGTACCGTACAGTACCTGGTACCAGCTCCCGTACGTGTATCGGTATGCAACTAGCCTCATTCCATCCACGCTCCTTATTTTCAATGAAATGGGGAAAATATCAGCCATTCACTCGTTGCTTAATTGTACAGTACCAGGTACACGTACATATGTATACCCTTCTCCGAAGAGCCGGTGGAAGCTTTCGCCTTCAGTCGACGCGGGTTCCTATTTCGATTAAAGAAATATGAGCGGAGAGTTCAAACCCTTTGTGTTCTCTGATCACGCAACTTCAAGTGTTCCCGACTTGTTTGATCATACGAGTATATCACCGCAAACGAAAGTTATGGGATTATGGTTTTATTTCGGGGAATTGGGTGTTTTTTTTTTTGTTTCGGTCTGACCAACCAACCGTATTTCACCATAGTTTTTACCACAAACCCCGACTGCCTTTTTCGCGGCAGAAACTTCCAGTCCTCCCAAAGTTTTCACCCGACAACCAAGAATAGAACCACAACACCCTGAGTATTGCATCGATAATCTATTATAATCTAAACTTCCGATTCACATGTATATCCTTTTTTTTAAATTTCCCTCTAACGGTCGCATCTTCATCGCATCATTGAGAAAATAAATCTTTGCGATATTATATATACGATGCGATTTTATCCCTCTGAACGATCCTCTTCGACATCCATCAGGCATTTATTCTATCTCATTGCCCTGGCCAGAAGAGTGAAATGGGCTTTCCTCATATGGCTTATGCCTCCAATAGCGATCAACGCTCAGCCTTCATTTCCTGTGGAACTAAAGAGTTTCGAAAGCTCCCATATTACGGACGGTTGTTTTTAACGAAATACCATATGTTTGATCCAGCCGAGACAAACGCCACGGAGATCTTCCAACTCCAGAGAGCTGATGACGAAGAATCCAACAGAAGGTTGGACGCTATGAAAGCCATGGTTCCAATGAAGTTATTTTACAACCGGTTCTTGGATGGTTGGAACTCTCTTGACGCCGAAGTGCAATCCACTGTCCCAGTCGATGACAAAGCTGCAGTGTCAAGAGCCTATGCCAAGCATATTCTTTCGCACTATCTCCCTGAAGCTGACCTCACAGATGCCAAAATTGACGAGTTTTGCAATGATGTCCACTCATTTCTAACTTTATATGATAAAGTTATTTTACAGCAGGTGAAGGGCGCCCATCTAGTGCTACTGAATGCAAAAAAGGGCTATGCCGACAAATTCCCTCTTGGCATGCAAAGCGTTATGTCATTAGCTAAAATTGATGCCGAATTTGCCAATGAAGCCTTGGAGCTGTATGATACCGATCTCTACGCAGTCAAACGACTCCATGGGACGTTCACACGAGGAGGCCTTACAAGGGACCTTTTGGAACTGTGCAACTTCAAGTTATCGCCTGAAGAGACTGATACGAAGTCTTGTTTTCAAACTCGTGTCAGCGTAAAAGTGGATTATACTAGGGAAAATTGGCGAAAAATCGTCAAAGATCATAAGAATAGAGTAAGTGATGTGTGCAAAGGATTTGCTATCTGGTCAACATTCCTCAGTACTCCTCACTCATGATTCCCCTCTTAAACTTGATCCCGAATCATACGCAGCCCAATAAGGCGCAGGTCAATGTGGATACTTTTGCTGCAACAAGTATTTCTGATGTTGCCGTACCTGCAAGCAATTTGGAGTTCATCGTTCAGCATGATCTCGTCTCGTGAGATCGAATACATCAACTGAAGTCAGAAAGACTTTAATGTGCCTTTCAATGTCCAAAAGTTGTGCACCGGAGGGATTCTGATCCAGAGACATGATTCGGGACATGCATACCTGCCAACAAATAATCATGTGGCTAGCTTGTTCAAGTGTGGCCTTGGACGCAACTGGTTGGATGATTGGCGGGCATTCCTCTGGAGGCAGCGAAATAAATTCGAGGAATTTTTTGTCAACAGCCTTCTTGAGGGACTTGTTAGAAATATCTTCTACCTTCCTTGCGCAAAGCCACGCCCTCCTCTGTTTCAAATTGTATTGCGATAGTGGCACTCCGGGCGGATCAATATACACATCGTCATCTTCAGTAAGTTTTGAAAGCAGCTGGTGAACATATTTGTAGACAAGACAGTACGCAATCCAATTCTCAGATACGTATCCGCCAAATTTTGTTTCGACCTTGCACCAAGATAGACTTTGGCGTTTGATTTGGTCAAGGACTGGATGGCTAAGATTGTAGAAAGAACTTGATTTCCGCTGAGCCTTTAACCAACCACTAATCAGATCTGTGGAGATTGCTTTTGTGATTCCTAGAAAGCACAAATGCATCAGTGCGTCAATATGATGTCGGATGTCAACACCTGGTACGTTCCATGTAGTTGGATGTGGAGGTTGCTGTTCATCTGGATTGTCCGCCGCATTGCAAAGGTCGGCAATGTAGACCTGAGAAAGTCCAAATGTTTCAAGGTACGCAATACCCTGTTTCTTTGTCCAGTAGCGGAGTCGAACCATGTCAAATGTAGAATCAGAGGCCGACTTCAAAATTGGAAAGGTTATTGGGCGGAACCGTAAACAGTTACCATTAACTCTCGCATCAGTTGGAGCACTGTCGGGCAAATTTTGCGCTGTTGGGTCCGTACCATCAGAGTTATTGTTCATGAAGATTGTTGGGTAGTCCTTTGGAATTTGATAAGACAACAGGTCCATGCGCCAATCACTACATCTTGTACATTGAAAATGCCTAACGTCTGGACTGCATAAACGCAGAGCATTGCAGTCAGAACAGGAAGGCAAACGTTTGTACGCACAGCTTTGTGACAGGTCTCCTGCCCAACCGAATCTTGCCCCGTATCTTCCATTACCATATGCAGGCTCGACGAACGGTTCAACCAAGGAACGATGCTTGCTCTGGGAGATCTGTATAACCTCCAACAGATACCTAAGCAAGTCACAACATTGATAATGTACGACGAGGCGTTTCCTCCCGGATTGATGCTCCACATGGCAGATCTCATCCAGGCAGCCCCGCCCAATCTCCAATTTGTTGTATCCGCAAAGGTCAACAGAGAGAGTTGCTACTCCCAGCTCTTAATCGACGCAGGATTAACAGAGCTGGGCAATGTCAAAGGAAGCAAAACGAACAATGGTGGAGCGACCACATTTACTCTGTTCAAACGCCTGGAACCCCAAACGAACAAAGATGGAGGGTCCGCAGCTCCGGCAACCGCGTCAGTGTCGCCTGTGCCTGAGAAGGAGACACTCCATCTGCAGATCGAAGGAGAGCTCGAAAGATTCACGGTGGGGGGTTCCTACGAATCAAGATTGAAGTACTATGAGGCACTGAAAGCCTCAACTCAGAAAACTATGCAGCGGGAAAAGAAGCTACGCAAACTGCATAGCAAGAAACGAGAGAAGAAGCATTGCCTATGTGCTGCTCAAGCGATGTGCGAGGCAAAATGCATCGGATGTGAGGAATACTTCGCTCATATCTCCGAAGATGAGCTCACATCCAAAAAAGTTACTTGGCTACCAAACCAACAGGGCCTTTTCTGTAAGACGAAGTTGAACAAGGACCAATTCGTCGTCGAGTACGCTGGGAGAATCAGGAAGACAACAAGCACCGACTGCGATCGGTACGTACTGTGTTTCGATGGGAAGCGCATCAACGCCAGGGGATATGGAATCCAGCAGTTCGTGAACCATAGCTGCAATCCGAACTGTACCCTTACTAAGTGGACAGATGAGTACGGAAAGTCCAGAGTCTCCATCAGGACCAAGAGCAACATTCCATCCGAAACAGAACTGACGGTCGACTACGGTAGCGAAAGGGAGCCCTTCGACTGTATCTGCGCCCGTTGTCGCCCCATCACAAAAACGGTGATGTGGTTCGGGATGACGGGAACCACCTTTGAAAGTATGAAAGTAGACAGGCCCAGTATCACGCTGGGGAGGTCTGGGAAAAAAAAATGGTTGGCCGACTTCTGTAGTCGGAACGGCAATAAATTGGGTAAACAGGATGCCCGCGATTTCCTCCGCATATCGGCTGCGAGGTGGAAGAAAACAGAGGTCTACTCGGTATCGATTCAAACAATCGACGAAATCGAGATGCTGAATCGAGACCCAGTCTTCCACAACAACTGTGACTGGAATTCCCCAGATTGTCTGGCCAAGATCGTAGGGAAAGTGGACGTGGTTGAGTGCGACTGGGTTTGGATGCCGGCATCCTACCTATCGGATTGCTTGAAGAATGGGTTTTTTACTAAGGTGATTCCGGAGCTGATCAAATGTCATCTTGCGCCTGGTGGTTACATTTTGTTACCACTCCAAATCCCCATCCTCGACCGAGTATTGGCCCACCAGAATGAGGGCAAATATTCAGTAACTTTGCTGACAGAACAAGAAGCGACGAAACTTAGCCCTTTGTTACAGGCCACGCACGAGCTACAGGCCATCATGACCGACAAAGAAACTAGGAGGGTTATGGGCAAAGCAAAACAGCAGCTGGATCACTACGCTGGTATTGAAAGCCTATCGGTGGTAGATCAGACGGTCTCCTCTGCTATCGACGTCAAGGACTTCCTAAATAACTACGCTGAAGAGAATGGCGACATTGGGAAGCTAAGATTCATTTGCATCAAAAGCAAACAGCCCAGTAAAAGCAGTCAGGCCGCTGGTATCAAAATAAAGCAGAGGAGCAAAAGAAAGCAGACGACAAAACCAACCGCTGCTGGCAAAAGGAAGAGTGTTCCGACAACGGAACCGGTGAAGGCGACAACTTCTGGTGCCAAACGAAACAAAAGGGCTGCGGGCAAAAGAAAGCAGACGACAAAACCAACCGCTGCTGGCAAAAGGAAGAGTGTTCCGACAACGGAACCGGTGAAGGCGACAACTTCTGGTGCCAAACGAAACAAAAGGGTGGTCGCTGCGGTCGTGGAGCAATCAACCAAAGCCAAAACCAAGATTTCCGCTGCCGCAACAGCTAGAAGCCGGAAGGCTCCAGGTTGTACCCCAAGAGAAATGCGGTTGAAAGCCAAAGTGCTAGGGTAGGATACTAATTAGTATATGAATATGAATTACAAATGTGTAATCTGATGATATCCGGGTACTCCTTCGAATGCCCCATCTTCAATAACAACACCGCGACAGAGGTTAAGTATTCGAGAAAGACTAGTACAATCCTTGAATGCAGAGACTTCAACAAGCCTTAGGCGGGGAGGAAAGTGTACCATTGTCACACTAATGCACCCCCGAAAGGTTCCACTCCTGATGATTCGAACCTTCGTGCAACTCAGATTCACCTCGAGCATACTTGAGCAGTTCATGAATGCCTGTCGTCCAATATCATTCAAAAGGGAAGAGAATGGAAATCCGCGGAGGTTTGAAGCGTTCATGAAAGCCTCCTCTCCAATACGTTCCAGACGCTGTCTTCTAGCAGCCTTCGCTTTGTTTTTCGTTTTCTTGCTCATTTTAGAAAAGAAGTTTGCTTTGGATTGCCATGCCCACCGTGTCATACTCCACGCTACTCCCTACTCTTCGGGGTGTGCACGGAGGTTATAACACGATGACTCCGCCATGGTCAACGCTCAGTAGTTACTAGATAAAACAATGACTAATTAACATTACACATCATGTGCTAACCGCAGTCACGGGCCTATCGAGCTGACCGGACGTTAAGATTGGATTTTTTCAGAACAACGAGCAGTCGACTATCACCAAAAATATCTCCAAACGCTACGTAGACAAACTCGGTTGTGGTGCCAATGATATAGCCAACTTCGCCGTCCATTTGGGGTTCCCAAAGGACGGTAACTCGCTCTCCAAACTTATGATTGCTGCTGTTTTTCTTTTGGGGAAAGGGAGACTTCCGTTTGTTGATCTCAGCTAGATCCCTTGCCACCATTTTCAGTTTGTGATGAACGTTTTTATTTGGACTGGGCCTGTTAGTATTTGGGCCAAAAGAAAGCTCTGCAAGCCTTTTTTGCAGCTCTTCCAGTCTCGCCTTTTCATCCTCTATGCGACTTTCCGCATCCGTGATTAATGCGCAGATCTCCTGCTTTGTTTCCATGTCCCCTGACCTTGCCATCCTGTTGGGATGTTGCTTTTTGCATTGCAGACTCACGACTGTCACAGTACCTGATGGCCCCAGAATTCCCAGAATGTGGCCCCAGGATCCATTCACACTTGGAGATTTGCCCCCAGAATCCGTATTACGGATTCTGGGGGCAAATCGCAATCACGAAAAGTTCATTCACGCTTGGAGATTTGCCCCCAGAATCCGTATTACGGATTCTGGGGGCAAATCGCAATCACGAAAAGTTCATTCACGCTTGGAGATTTGCCCCCAGAATCCGTATTATGGATTCTGGGGGCAAATCCCAATCACGAAAAGTTCATTCACGCTTGGAGATTTGCCCCCAGAATCCATAATACGGATTCTGGGGGCAAATCCCAATCACGAAAAGTTCATTCACACTTGGAGATTTGCCCCCAGAATCCCTAATACGGATTCTGGGGGCAGTCCAAAAGGCCGTAATATGGACTCTGGGGCCACATCTGTATCACGAATAATCGCTATTAATCATTCCGAAAATTCGGAATCATGAATGTAGCAAGGTTTCCCACATAATCTAAGACAGCAGACCATCAGAATTAAATGAAGAAAAGGACAATCGACGCAGTTAACGAGGACGCTGCCCAATCGTTAGTCCGATTCAACAATAAGCGGCAAAAAAGTGCTTACTGTCCTCTCTGTAGCGATGTTTTCTACATCGGCACAGCTTTGTACGACTTCTGCGTTCCCATTTCCTCCGCCAACGTCGAAGACAGGAAACTCGTCCGGGCTGGGCGACAACACTGTAAAAAGAAGCACCCGACCTCCTTTTTATGGAACCTTCCAAGAACATCGTTCTGGTCGATCTTGGAGAAAGCAGGGAAACCGCCAGTTCCTTCTGTGATGCGGCATGAAAGAATTTGTTTTTCTGGCCCTTGAATAACTCTGTCAATTCCCTAACGAGCTTTTCCATGTCAGTGGTCATGTCACCATTGGACGGACCAAGGGAGACCGGGTAAGTATTGCGACCAGAATGATAATCATCTCCAGGGGTACCGACGGATACAAGTACAACATGTACGGAGCCTCGATTATTTTTGGTATTGTTGGTATCAAAAGCATCAGACCAAATCACAACTTCAGATATAAACTCGGTCGGCTGGGCATTGCTTTGCTCGTTTGAAAACGCGACAAGATCCTTTCCTCTCTGAGAAGATCCGTGGAGTGATTGAACATTCTTGGACTGGGGGGAGTATGGTGCATCGACCAAAGGATCCAAAGTCTGGCCGTTGGCTAGATGGAATTGGAGAATGTCGCGAATCGAGACGTAGGCAAACCCTGTATCAAGAATTTGAATGATGGGTCGCGGGAGTATATTTGGAATTGACTCTCGTCCATCAGGTCCATAGCAATTTCTCAGTTGTGCGTGGTTCTCTGGAATTGGAAGTCCACGATTCAACGGATCCGACATGTATACCATTAGCGCAACAAGAACACGCTGCTCAATATTGGTGAGGCGGTTTGTAAGATATGCAAGAAGAATGCAGAATAGGGGATTGGTTGCACCCATGCGTTGTAGGATGTCTAGCGAAGTGTTCCGCTGCGCTGCCCAAGCAGTAAGCAACCTGGGTCCCCATCCAAACTCCAAATTGCAGTGAAAGTATTGCGCATTCATGGGTGTTCTCGTGAGACCATCGATCGGAGTCGTTTCTTCCTCGGTCGAGAAGTAACCTGACAGGTCGCCCTTTGGGTTGGGACACTTTGACAATATTTGTGTCATCCAATCTTCCGAAGTGAGCTGCGGCGGCGCATTTGATGCATCATCGATTTCGATTGAACTCCACTCATCATTGTGAGAGAAAAATTCCATCCCGTTGTCGTTGCTATCTCCCGCGGAATGCTGGGTTGGGCTGGGACCGGTATCCGTCTCCATATCCGTTGTTTGTGCGATTTGGCATCGCTCTGCAAACTGAATTTCTTGTTGCACGTAGGCTGATGGTTTGGTGCTCTCGAACTCAGCAACTCGCTTTAGGTGTTTTTTTTGACGCACATGTTTGCTAAACTGTTGAATCTCAATGTCATGAGCTACAGTGCAGACCCTGCACTTGATCCACCTGTGGACCATAGTGCACCTAACATTGTCACAGTTAAATATCGCCAAGTACTTCCTCTTTCCGTCACGAACAATATCTTTGGTCTGGAGTCCACATTTTCTACACGAAAAATATATATCTTTAGTGCGCATGATGAAGTCGTCTTTGGTCAGTAGCGGACCATCGTCTTCTGACATCTTCAACCAACTGGAAGGACCCCAATTACTTGAAGGAATAAACGTAGTGAGGCGATAGAATGACTATTTATGTAGTGAAGCAGGGCGTCGGTGGCATATCAGCAGCAGCGAAAACATGAGCGTGTTTTACGGTGTCTCTTCGCTAACTGCCGCCGGGCGTAATAAACCATGTGTGCACATGGTTATTGAGGTTTTACCTGTGAAACCAGTGAAAAACGAAGTCGGCGTTGGACAAGTATTTTCGATTGATTCAAATCGTGGAATGCAATGTCATGCGACACGCACACGGTAGGTCCATGTACAAAATGTACTGGAAAATGCCGAGTCAGTCGGTCATTATGAAGGCATCCGGACACGTGCTTTCATAGCAACCGCAAATGACACAATTTCACTTATTTTTGGATCTGCAAGAACATCAAGGTTGCCAATGGACAATATTCGTAAGTTGTTACTATCTCTTGTCAATGATTTTGTACTCGTGTACTGTATTGTATCTAATGAAAAGCATTGCAGATCCATTTCGCTGATGGGGGTGGGGATGACACCAACACTACGGTAAGTCAAGGACGACTGTGTTCGTGCGCTGTGGATACAATACAAACAACCACTAACGTTTCAGATTTTTGAACGTTAGGTCGGTCGTTTTACTATTTATTCAGATATGGATGCTAAATCACAACTAGATTGTCATGGATCGGTGACTCTTCAGGACTAAAGAATTGTCGGGCACTGCGCTATGTCATCGATGGTCTCCTTACGCTGCGATGTGACAATTGGTGATTTCGCGATGGAATCTATAATTTCTGCCCGAGTATGGCAAAGCGCAACTATATATTGGAGAGACGTGGTGGAGACATGATGGATGAAAACTGCTGGGCAAACGCAATGCACATCCAAACTGCACATTCAAACATCCAAACTGCACATTCAACGACACAATCATGAATGGATGGAAGCTTTTTGGAAAGCAAATACGCAGTCGATTTTCATACAATGACATTTGGTTAGCTAAAGATGAAGAATTAAATGTATAGATACTTTGTTCATGGTTGCAAGATATACTGACGATAGAACGATAGTGCTATATAGTAGCTCGTTATTTTAAAATAGATTCAAATGACACCGTGTGCGGGCAGGCTCCTATATGACGGCTGGTGCGGTTTAGTTGCATACGAAAACAGCCGTTAAGCTAAGGGTGATAAGGACGGTAATGATCATGGGAATAGGGAAATGCGGTAGTAGAAGTGGGACTTATCTTTGTGGTAAGTTTTGTGGGAATATGGTAGAGTCTCGGGGAGTCTCACCCGTAAAATTACCGAAATATGCGATTGTGCCAGATTGTTTCCCCCGAACCCAGACTTTTCACCAGCTTTGCGCAAAAATCGCGCGCAATATTTAGAACTTTTCTTCACATGGGATTGCGGTAGTACCATCTTTTCCACCCGATGTTCTGCCCTAGTCCCATACAATTCGTTTACGGTGATACTGCTGATTTTTCGGTACAACTTATGGGACCATTGGACTTGTGTATTTTTTGCCTCTTTATTATTGGTCCAATCAATCGCTATAGGACCACTGGACTTACATCGGCACTGGCGTCATGGCACGCCGCTTCCACGATGCTTGTTTTCAATTATTCGTTTCTATCCCTTCTTTTTGATATCATTCAACTTAAGTTATAGGGCTACTGGG
>CAKOGP040001730.1:0-22650 GCA_933822405.4 Cylindrotheca closterium | reverse complement strand
GAAGCCCAGCATCACTGGCACCTGTTCCTATTGTAGGCAATCCATAGCCGACGTAGATTCGAGCTCAGTATACTCCAGAGGTAGCTAGAGCGTTGAGGCTCTCATTACAGCTACGGAGTTGATTATCTGACAGTCGATCAACAAAGGTAACTTTTGAACATTGCAAAGTAGGAGGGACTACAGAGCAATATGCCTGGTGGAAGAAACCAAGGCAGAGGCGGTCGAAGTGGCCGTGGAGGAAGATCTGCACAGCAGACTGGTCGGACAGTGAAGTCGGACATTCGTGATATCGAACACGGACGGGAGTACGGTTCGAGTACTTACAGAGATGGATAAGTATTGAAGATAGATCCAGATCTGTGACTAGTTCGTGAAGAACATGTGCGTATGTGCTTTATACGCCGCGACAGCTGGTGAGAGCTGACGCAGGTTGCTTCCGGAAGAGATTTTTTGTACCTGCTTGTGGAGATCATTGTTGATCGACTTCTGGCAAGAATAACAGTAGAATAAGATCTAATAGGAAGTGGTGAGACTGTTCATCCGCAGGTAGAAGCCCAGCATCACTGGCACCTGTTCCTATTGTAGGCAATCCATAGCCGACGTAGATTCGAGCTCAGTATACTCCAGAGGTAGCTAGAGCGTTGAGGCTCTCATTACAGCTACGGAGTTGATTATCTGACAGTCGATCAACAAAGGTAACTTTTGAACATTGCAAAGTAGGAGGGACTACAGAGCAATATGCCTGGTGGAAGAAACCAAGGCAGAGGCGGTCGAAGTGGCCGTGGAGGAAGATCTGCACAGCAGACTGGTCGGACAGTGAAGTCGGACATTCGTGATATCGAACACGGACGGGAGTACGGTTCGAGTACTTACAGAGATGGATAAGTATTGAAGATAGATCCAGATCTGTGACTAGTTCGTGAAGAACATGTGCGTATGTGCTTTATACGCCGCGACAGCTGGTGAGAGCTGACGCAGGTTGCTTCCGGAAGAGATTTTTTGTACCTGCTTGTGGAGATCATTGTTGATCGACTTCTGGCAAGAATAACAGTAGAATAAGATCTAATAGGAAGTGGTGAGACTGTTCATCCGCAGGTAGAAGCCCAGCATCACTGGCACCTGTTCCTATTGTAGGCAATCCATAGCCGACGTAGATTCGAGCTCAGTATACTCCAGAGGTAGCTAGAGCGTTGAGGCTCTCATTACAGCTACGGAGTTGATTATCTGACAGTCGATCAACAAAGGTAACTTTTGAACATTGCAAAGTAGGAGGGACTACAGAGCAATATGCCTGGTGGAAGAAACCAAGGCAGAGGCGGTCGAAGTGGCCGTGGAGGAAGATCTGCACAGCAGACTGGTCGGACAGTGAAGTCGGACATTCGTGATATCGAACACGGACGGGAGTACGGTTCGAGTACTTACAGAGATGGATAAGTATTGAAGATAGATCCAGATCTGTGACTAGTTCGTGAAGAACATGTGCGTATGTGCTTTATACGCCGCGACAGCTGGTGAGAGCTGACGCAGGTTGCTTCCGGAAGAGATTTTTTGTACCTGCTTGTGGAGATCATTGTTGATCGACTTCTGGCAAGAATAACAGTAGAATAAGATCTAATAGGAAGTGGTGAGACTGTTCATCCGCAGGTAGAAGCCCAGCATCACTGGCACCTGTTCCTATTGTAGGCAATCCATAGCCGACGTAGATTCGAGCTCAGTATACTCCAGAGGTAGCTAGAGCGTTGAGGCTCTCATTACAGCTACGGAGTTGATTATCTGACAGTCGATCAACAAAGGTAACTTTTGAACATTGCAAAGTAGGAGGGACTACAGAGCAATATGCCTGGTGGAAGAAACCAAGGCAGAGGCGGTCGAAGTGGCCGTGGAGGAAGATCTGCACAGCAGACTGGTCGGACAGTGAAGTCGGACATTCGTGATATCGAACACGGACGGGAGTACGGTTCGAGTACTTACAGAGATGGATAAGTATTGAAGATAGATCCAGATCTGTGACTAGTTCGTGAAGAACATGTGCGTATGTGCTTTATACGCCGCGACAGCTGGTGAGAGCTGACGCAGGTTGCTTCCGGAAGAGATTTTTTGTACCTGCTTGTGGAGATCATTGTTGATCGACTTCTGGCAAGAATAACAGTAGAATAAGATCTAATAGGAAGTGGTGAGACTGTTCATCCGCAGGTAGAAGCCCAGCATCACTGGCACCTGTTCCTATTGTAGGCAATCCATAGCCGACGTAGATTCGAGCTCAGTATACTCCAGAGGTAGCTAGAGCGTTGAGGCTCTCATTACAGCTACGGAGTTGATTATCTGACAGTCGATCAACAAAGGTAACTTTTGAACATTGCAAAGTAGGAGGGACTACAGAGCAATATGCCTGGTGGAAGAAACCAAGGCAGAGGCGGTCGAAGTGGCCGTGGAGGAAGATCTGCACAGCAGACTGGTCGGACAGTGAAGTCGGACATTCGTGATATCGAACACGGACGGGAGTACGGTTCGAGTACTTACAGAGATGGATAAGTATTGAAGATAGATCCAGATCTGTGACTAGTTCGTGAAGAACATGTGCGTATGTGCTTTATGCGCCGCGACAGCTGGTGAGAGCTGACGCAGGTTGCTTCCGGAAGAGATTTTTTGTACCTGCTTGTGGAGATCATTGTTGATCGACTTCTGGCAAGAATAGCAGTAGAATAAGATCTAATAGGAAGTGGTGAGACTGTTCATCCGCAGGTTGAAGCCCAGCATCACTGGCACCTGTTCCTATTGTAGGCAATCCATAGCCGACGTAGATTTGAGCTCAGTATACTCCAGAGGTAGCTAGAGCGTTGAGGCTCTCATTGTTGGTGAAATGGGATCTTAACAAATAAAAGAACAGTCGAACATGTCGGACAGTGAAGTCGGACATTCGTGATATCGAACACGGACGGGAGTACGGTTCGAGTACTTACCGAGATGGATAAGTATTGAAGGTAGATCCAGATCTGTGACTAATTCGTGAAGAACATGTGCGTATGTGCTTTATGCGCCGCGACAGCTGGTGAGAGCTGACGCAGGTTGCTTCCGGAAGAGATTTTTTGTACCTGCTTGTGGAGATCATTGTTGATCGACTTCTGGCAAGAATAGCAGTAGAATAAGATCTAATAGGAAGTGGTGAGACTGTTCATCCGCAGGTTGAAGCCCAGCATCACTGGCACCTGTTCCTATTGTAGGCAATCCATAGCCGACGTAGATTTGAGCTCAGTATACTCCAGAGGTAGCTAGAGCGTTGAGGCTCTCATTGTTGGTGAAATGGGATCTTAACAAATAAAAGAACAGTCGAACATGTCGGACAGTGAAGTCGGACATTCGTGATATCGAACACGGACGGGAGTACGGTTCGAGTACTTACCGAGATGGATAAGTATTGAAGGTAGATCCAGATCTGTGACTAATTCGTGAAGAACATGTGCGTATGTGCTTTATGCGCCGCGACAGCTGGTGAGAGCTGACGCAGGTTGCTTCCGGAAGAGATTTTTTGTACCTGCTTGTGGAGATCATTGTTGATCGACTTCTGGCAAGAATAGCAGTAGAATAAGATCTAATAGGAAGTGGTGAGACTGTTCATCCGCAGGTTGAAGCCCAGCATCACTGGCACCTGTTCCTATTGTAGGCAATCCATAGCCGACGTAGATTTGAGCTCAGTATACTCCAGAGGTAGCTAGAGCGTTGAGGCTCTCATTGTTGGTGAAATGGGATCTTAACAAATAAAAGAACAGTCGAACATGTCGGACAGTGAAGTCGGACATTCGTGATATCGAACACGGACGGGAGTACGGTTCGAGTACTTACCGAGATGGATAAGTATTGAAGGTAGATCCAGATCTGTGACTAATTCGTGAAGAACATGTGCGTATGTGCTTTATGCGCCGCGACAGCTGGTGAGAGCTGACGCAGGTTGCTTCCGGAAGAGATTTTTTGTACCTGCTTGTGGAGATCATTGTTGATCGACTTCTGGCAAGAATAGCAGTAGAATAAGATCTAATAGGAAGTGGTGAGACTGTTCATCCGCAGGTTGAAGCCCAGCATCACTGGCACCTGTTCCTATTGTAGGCAATCCATAGCCGACGTAGATTTGAGCTCAGTATACTCCAGAGGTAGCTAGAGCGTTGAGGCTCTCATTGTTGGTGAAATGGGATCTTAACAAATAAAAGAACAGTCGAACATGTCGGACAGTGAAGTCGGACATTCGTGATATCGAACACGGACGGGAGTACGGTTCGAGTACTTACCGAGATGGATAAGTATTGAAGGTAGATCCAGATCTGTGACTAATTCGTGAAGAACATGTGCGTATGTGCTTTATGCGCCGCGACAGCTGGTGAGAGCTGACGCAGGTTGCTTCCGGAAGAGATTTTTTGTACCTGCTTGTGGAGATCATTGTTGATCGACTTCTGGCAAGAATAGCAGTAGAATAAGATCTAATAGGAAGTGGTGAGACTGTTCATCCGCAGGTTGAAGCCCAGCATCACTGGCACCTGTTCCTATTGTAGGCAATCCATAGCCAACATAGATTCGAGCTCAGTATACTCCAGAGGTAACTAGGGCGTTGAGGCTCTCATTACAGCTATGGAGTTGATTATCTGACAAAGAAAGGGCCCAGAAGAAGAGCCTGGGCGAATCAGTAAAAAACCCTGACATGAGCAAAGAACATCGCTACACCGGAAGAACTACTACTGAGTTAATCAAACGGACAGGCGAACAGCCTCCAAAGCATGCCAACGGAAAGAAATTGTGCCTCATTTGGCACACAAAGGGTGAATGCAAGGAGCACTGTGAACGCAAGCATTCTCATTGTAAGCTGACTGACGAGGAAGCAACCGCAATGAAGGATTATGTAAATAAGAATAAGTGAGATGGAGGCCGGGACTCGTCGGATTCTTGCAGGCCATCTCAATTGGACCCACTTTCGTTACGATCTACTTTAATTGGAGGTAGTGCTAATACTATAGGTGAGCTGGTTGCGTTGGCTAATGAAACTTATTTAAAACACGGTTGGCAAGTCACTGCTCGTTTATTCCGTTCAGATGATGCTGCACCAGACATTGATAAGCTTCCGCACCCTGCCGCACCAATGCTACACCGAGTAATGAAAAATGGGGCTCCTGTGGTGGTTCATTCGGAGCCATGGAGCCAGAGCCAACTTGACATGCGAGTCGCTCGGGGCTGTCACTCATCAGCAAACGAATTCAAAGAATTTCTGATGGAGGAGTTTTTGGATTTTGGAAGGAAGGGATTTTGGATCCTACTTCCATATGACGCCATCAAGGACGAGAAAGGACTTTGCCTTTCTCCAATTGGCTGCGTACCACAAGATAACAGAAGACCGCGGATGATTGTTGATTATTCGTTCTGGGGACTCAATGACGAGACAATGAAACTTGCCCCAGAGGGAGCTATGCAATTCGGCACGGCCCCACTACGCATCCGCGAGGCACTCATGAAGGCAAACCCGGACTATGGGCCAGTATACATGTACAAGAACAACATGTCGGATGGTTTCTACCGCATCCGGCTGTCAACTACTGGCGCACTAAAGCTTGGGGTCATCTTACCGCGTTTTGAGGGACTTCCACAATTGGTTGCACTGCCCCTGGTACTTCCAATGGGTTGGACAGAGAGTCCATCATGGTTCTGTGCTTTCACGGAAACTGTTGCCAACCTGACAAATGTTGACTTGCAACAAAACAAGCGAGTGCCACCACATCCTTTGGGAAGGGCAGCAGCCATCACTGACTTTAAAGTGAGGGACACACAAGTTGTGAGAGCTACACCAAAATCTCACCAGCCACTGACTTACCAGCACCCATTGAAAAAAATGGAAGTCTTTGTGGACGATTTTGTTGGAATGGGCCAAGACCATCCAAGCAATCCTTTGACAAATCAACGAGCCGTCCTCAGCCACAACATTGACAAGGTCTTCCAACCAAATCGACCCACGGACAACCAGTGGAGAAAAGAGCCTCAGTCACAATCAAAAATGGCTAAGGGAGATGCCTCTTGGCACACAGTCAAAGAAGCCTTGGGTTGGAACTGGGGAGCGACAACAAAGACATTGCAATTGAAAGAGAAACGAGTGAGCAAGGCCCTGTCACTCCTGGGCAAGGTTTGCAAACGCATCTCCCTGAAACGATGGCAGCAGGTGTTAGGAGTCTTACGCAGCCTGCAGCCAGGAATGTCGGGCAGTGAGGGACATTTCTCCCTGCTGCAGGATGCACTGATTTGACAGGTGGATTGTAGGGTGCGGTTGACTCCTGAGGTCCGTGAGCAACTGGAAATCTTCCAAGATTTTCTTCATGGCCATGCAAAGCGCCCCACAACACTGGAAGAGCTGGTACCAGGCGTCAACTTACACGTTGGCGCTTGCGATGCGGCAAAGTCGGGAAGGGGAGGAGTATGGTTCACAGACGGTGGAGAGGCCACTGTCTGGCGCGAACCATATCAAGAAGCAGTGAAAAAAGAGGTCATTTCAGATCACAATCTGACAGGAAAACTTACCAACTCAGACTTGGAGCTGGAAGGCACCGTCCTCCATCATTTTGTTCTTGGAAAGACCGCCCAGGTGGAAGGCGAAACCACTTACACTGGCTGTGACAACACACCAGCAGTGTCGTGGCGCACAAAAGGATCTTCCACCTCTCGAAAGGCAAGAGCAAGAATATTACGGTTAGCGGCAGGATTACAGCAGGAACAAAGAGCACATCATCGCATTGGGCACTTATCTGGAACAAACAATCGAATGGCCGACAATGCTAGCCGTGTCTGACGCCGAATTTGTCTCATATTTTAATCGCACGTATCCACAGATCAACTCTTGGCAACTGTACAGGATGCCAAACGCAGTGAACTCCTTGATGACATCCGTGCTGTTGAACTCGGAATCGAACGCGGAGTCTGTCCTTCAAGAGTTGCAAAGGCACACTCTGTCTGGACCACATGGGTTGCCTTCTGCGACAGCCTCACCCTAGACCCAGGATTGTCAGCGGTCGACGATCCCTTGCTCATCATCCTCCTCTTTGGAACCAAATGGCAATGTGGAAAAATTGCCCCCAGTAAGAGACAGGTCCGGGGTCGAACGGCTGAAGATGCCATGCGCCAGGTGGGCCAGGCCTTTTCCTCATTGGGACTGCTCGATCCGAGGATGAACCAATATGCACCGGGCACAATGGACTTTCGTTGGACACGGCTGCTGAAAAGTTGGAAGAAAGAGGATCCAGCAGCACAACGGGTACGCCCATTGCCAAAGTCCTTGTTAAGGCAAGCATCAAAGCTTGCCAAAAAACCCACAAGTACGCATGCCGCAAAGGCAATGCATTGATTGATGTGGCTGGGATTTTTCTTTTTGTTATGTCCTGGCGAATTTCTGTCAAAGGCGGGAACACAATTTCCTTTCAAGTTGAAGCAAGTGTTCTTTTGTATCAACGACGCAGTTTTTTCGTGGTGACGTCATCCCCCTTCGCCTCCTGGACACGTCACTTGTGACATTCGCCGGTCTGATATTTGACAAACAAAAAAATGCGGTGCCAGACGAAAAGATCGGTTTGGGCACGTCATTTAATGGTGACAACCCCACAGCTACGCTGATTGCCATTGTCCGGCACCTTCGACAGAGTCGACACACGACTGGCGACACCCCTTTGTTCACCTACTACTCTGAGTTCGGAGTCCCTTGCAATGTCACAGATCGAATGATGACAAAATATCTGAGAGCAGTTGCTCTCTCTGTGGAAGTCGATCGACCTCCCACAATCGGTGCTCTTCAATGCACCGGGGCTACCACGCTTCTTGAAGGCAATATCCCGACTAGTCTCATCAAACTACTCGGTCAGTGGCGCTCAGATGAAGTTTTTTGGTATCTTCACACCCAGTCCGAGCCCTTGATGCAACGCTTCACCGACGTTCTTGTTGATCACGTCGGGCACTAGCGTTTTTTTTCCACCCACCACACCCTGTCAGCCCAAAAAACATCATTGAAACTCTTTTAGGCCCAATTGGAGTCTGCGAAATCTAAAGCGATTGAGAAGGATGAGCAATCACACCAAAATGCGGAATATCCCTGGTTCAAAACATCATGACCATATTGTACCGGTTCCACTAACATGTCGGATCCTCTTGACTTTGTAAAAAATGAAACTCCTAGCTTGGATCAATCTGCGTGGCTAGCATTGGAGTCGAACCCAAAAGTTTTCGATGAATTCGCCAAGAAAGTAGGCTTGGCAGATCGTTTCGAGTTCGTAGATTACTATGGACTTGGGATCCTAAAGCAACCCGCACTTGCGTTCTTATTGCTCTTTCCTTGTTCAGATAACTTGTTCGATTACCAACAGAAACAAGAAGATGCTCTACAGGAGATTCCTGACTATTTGAAACGATCGAAACACTTGTGTTTCGTAAAGCAAGTTCAGGGATTTGGAAATGCCTGTGGAACCATTGCTTGTTTGCACGTCTGCCTCAATACTCACGGGGCGATGGATGAAACGACACCATTGAGAAGCTTCCAAGAGTCGTCTAATAGTAGCACGCCTCAAGAACGCGGAGAACTGTTGAATCAACTGGATGCATTTAAGTGCGTTTCCGACACAGTAGCTGTCAGTTCATACGCCCAGACAGCGTGCCCAGATAGAGATGGCGTTGAATTAGACCATCATTTTGTTGCATTTATATAGGACGCGGAGACTGAGCGAGTAATCAAGTTGGATGGCACAAAATTTGGACCCATTGATCATGGGACATCGTCACTGGAAGACTTTGAAGAAAAGACATGGGGAGTAATCCAGCAGAATTTTCTGCGAGTGGAACCGGATTCGCTGGAGTTTTCTTTGATGGCTTTGACCTACAAGGAAGAATCATAGACTGCAGCTGACATGAGATCGTAGCACTATAGATTACACCTAATGTGTACGCATTCTTTTGAAGCATCATACCTTGCTACCTCAAAGTACTTCCTCTTCAAAATCACCTGTCATCCTTTCGAAAAGCGCCAAATTGTCCTTTTTCCCAATCTCTACGGCGGAATCACCTGATATAATTTCCTCTTCCTTGTAGTATTCTTCTTCTTCCGCCTCGCTATCGTCCTCCTCCTCGTCGTCTTTCTCTTGATGAACTTGACGAAGGAGCCTTTCAAATTTTGCTTCATTGCTGAGATTTGAGTTGTTTGATGCCGTCGATTTCTTGTTGGAGCTTGTTTTGAATTTGTTTGCTTTTAAACCCTTACAAAAGAAGTCATCATCAATTTCAACGGTCTCCTCGTCGGGATCTTCCTCTTCGAAGCCGTCATCGTCTGATGCTCCAAACATTTTATCAAACTTATTCAGATTCGAATTGGTCTTCATTTGCTTGTAATCCAAATGTTGTTTCAAATACTTGTATAATTCGGGGAGGGGCATGCGCCTTATCATCACTTCTGGATTCACATCTTGGCCTTTGTAGACAATGGGTATTAATTCTCTGCATGCTGTGGACAAGTCATCTGGCAGGGCTTCTCGACTAAACCATTTCTCGATTATCCGGTCTTCCCATTCTTCATCATCTTCGTCTATTTCATCCCGAACGTCAAACGTTTGGATACTAGTTGCCATGTGCCTAGTGGATGTCTTCAGATCCATCATGGCCGCTCGTCTTGATTTGTGCATATCTCGAAACTATTGCTTTATTGCATCGTAGTCAGCATTGCCTTTGCTGAATAGTGCTCGCCTTGACATTGAAACTGTGCGAAAAGTAGTCAAATCGCGACTAGTTTGTTGAGTATCTTCTTTGACTTCCTCATACTCGTATTCATACTCATCTAGATCTACTTCTTTTCCATGAGCTTTATGAGCAGCTGATCGAACATCAAGTGATTGCGGCCACGATGCGATGGCATGGATCCTGATTGAGAGTGTGGCTCTTCAAAGACCTCATCTATAACCTCTTCAATCACTTCTTCATCAAAATCTTCCTCCAAGACTTCTTCAATTATAATCTCAGAGGGTTCATCTTCCTTGATTGATTCTCTTTGCAAGGAACCCTGATTCTTTTCCCGCCCCCCGCCCCACAAGAATCCGCCCACCTTCTGCTTTGAAGCTGCTGTAGAGGCTAAACTGGTCCCCTTTTCTTTCAAACAAGTTGGAGTCATATCTCTGTCCTGCTGGGGTCTCTCATATGCAGCTTTCACTCGAGCAACGACGTTGTTTCTAGTGGCTCTGTCAGATCGAAGCTTTCCTTTCATCGCGAATAGATTCGCCGGACTGGTCAGGAGATGGTGTGTATATATATATCTGAATCATTGATTGGTTTTTATGCTACTTCAAGAGAGTGGAACTCCCAACTAGGTGTATGGCAATTCCGGAAGAAGCAAGATTTTAAACCATCACTTCTTCCTACAGGCAGTTTGGAAATTGCAGTTGAATTAGATGATCTGGATGGCACCTCTGTGCATCTAATGTGGCTTGAAGCGGATGAACCGGCCAAAACTTTTGGTATTCTGATGTCCCCATGCTCCAACAGGAAACCTCAACTTGTGGTTATGCAAGGGAAAGCAAAGGCATGGGCGGATCAGATCCAACCTAGTTTCTTTCACTGCTATGATGTCCTTCCTCTCCTTTGCACCACAATCCAGGAGACTTTGGAGTACCCAATGGCGCTCACCTTCTTCTCTCCACAGGAGTGGGACCAGATACTGTCCCCAGTGCTCCGGGCAGCACTGCCCAAGGCTGATATCTGCGGCAACTTTCCTCATGCTATGGTCTACACCCTCATTTCACTCCAAGGAGTGGGTGTCCCCTATCCCTACGGCCTCCAAGTCATCAAGCAGACCTGGAGTGATCTTGATTCTCTCTCCATACATCTGGAGTTTGATTCTCCCTCCCTCCAACCAATGCGCCAAGGGGACCAACTGTTAGTGGACTTGTTCATTGACTCTTTGGTTGACCAACTTACATTGAAATGACTCAACTGGTGTTGTATCTTCCTCCATGCTGTCACTCTCTCCAATATTGTCAACGCTGAAGGGACAGCAATCACTCTGAACGCATGGAAAGGAATAAGAGCAGATTAACGCGCTGACCGGTATCAATGGCCCTGTACTGCTTGTCCATCTAATCAGTGGTGGACTATGTGGCAGCAATGGATTTCTACTCACCTGACAGGCCACTCCAACCAACGCCGCCTCAGCAACCCGTTAGGCCCATGGCACTCAGCTGACTTGTCCTGGAAGTGGCAATACCCCCCCCCCCCCTCTACCAATACCCTGTTCCACAGTGAGGGTCTGATATGGATCCCATTTGAACCTACTTCCTCCACCAGTCATCAGCGCACCTTCTACTTGCCTTGCCACTTCCACCTTGATCTCCCACCTCTACCAGTGGATGCTGTCCGCACCTTGGTCTCTGTCTTCCCTAGCCGGTCTCTGATCCACAAGAGCCGGGTCCTCCTCCCCTCTACTGGCCCCCACCAACCAGCCAAATCACCTGCTTCCCCATCTTCCATCCTTGATCTTTGGCACCACTTTGGCAGTCTAGCTGAGTCAGGTTCTCACGGCTGGGTTCCAGATGACATTGCCATTGAAGGGAGTAGGATTGCCTGGTTCAGGCTCTTCTTGCCGGTACCCTCGGTGCTGTGAGCGATGGCTCTTACAAAGGTAAAGTGGGCACAGCATGCGCTCAGATTCTCAGTGAGGATCGCAGGGATATCATCTGGATCACCTGCCAAACCCCTGGAAAATTTGAGGATCAGAGATCAACATGCAGCGAATTGATTGGCCTTATGGCCTCTCTCCTGGTGCTGGAATGGATGGCTCTACTTGCCCAACTGAAGCCCTTTGCCAGCCAGCCTTTGGTTGAGATGGCCTGTGACAGCCTCATCACCTTGGATAAGTCCTTCTCCGATGCTCATCTGTCCTTGTCTGGCGCGCAGTTTGACTTGGCCTCCACCATCCCGGCCTTGCTTTGCCACCTTCCCCTCCAAGTTCATCGGCGCCATGTTAAAGGCCACCTGGACAAGCACTGGCCTTTCTCCCAACTGGACTGGTGGGAGCAGCGCAATGTTGACGTTGACTCCAAAGCACAATCCTACCGCCGCCTGCTGGAGTCTACAGGCTGTTCTGCTACCTCCAACCCTCGCTTCTTCCATGAACCTGTGTCCTTATTTGTTGATGGCGTTAAGTTGTCCCAACTGGATCAGGCTCACATCATGGAGCTGGTCTCTCTCCCTGTCCTTTGCGCATACTGGTCCTCCAAGGATCGCCTTTCTGAGCAGTCCATCCGTGAGGTCGATTGGTCATCTCTTTCATGCGCCATGAAGGCCCTCCCAGCCAATCTCCAACGCTGGACACCTAAGCATATCTCCGGTATGACAGGGGTGGGAAATTTTTTGGCCATTTGGAACTGTTCGGCAAAGAGCTCTTGCCCCAGATGCTCCTCCTGCCCTGTGGAAGATCACCTCCATGTCCCACGCTGTTCTGCTCCCACTGCAGCTGCAGAATGTTCAAAACGCCATCTGGCCTTCCGGAGCTGGATGCAGACTCAGCAGACCGCCCCTGAGATCAAAGCCTTCCTCTTTGAATACCTGGAAACAGTCCGTCAGCCTTCCTTGGGAGTCCCCACGGTCCGAGCCTGGTCTTGCCAGCCTCATCTCTTCCAAAGTGCAATCTCCTCCTAAGCCAAGCTTTGGGCCAAAGGCCTCCTTGAGGGCCTAGTGTCCCCCAACTGGAGACACCTGCAGGCCCTTCACTTCTCCTATATCGGCTCCAAGAAGTCTGCCAACCTTTGGGCCTCCCGTCTGATCCAACAACTGATCCGGATCGGGCACTACATGTGGAAAGACCGCAACCGGCTTGCACATTCTGAAGATAGCTCCTGGCACACAGCCCGCAAGTGGGAGATTGACATTGGCATCCACAAACAGTTTGCCATGGGCCTGATTGATATCCCCCCACGCTTGAAGTACCTCTTTTGTGACTCCTGCCAAACTGTCCTCAGCAAATCACTCAAAGATTGTCAACATTGGCTGCGCCTTGTCTCCCGTGAAAGAGCGATCAATTGTTGCTCTTTAGCCAGGCAACGCCAGATGATCTTCAACCTGGCGCAACCCAACATTGACTCGGCCACCCGGCGCAAGTCCATAAACAGTTAGATGTCTTGGCCATCTCTCTGCCCCTCCATGTTTCACTATCCCTCTGTCGACCACAGGACTAGGGAACTGCAGTCTGTCACATAGATGGCCGTCACATTGTTCTGGAACACTGTGCCATTGGGACACTCTCCAATTCCTTGGATCGATATACCCATGGCAGTAAGGCACAAGAACAATTGGCTTCCCACCTGCTACACAATCATGCCCACCATCACCTTCAATAACTCAAAACAAAATAAAAATATGCCGCCTTGAGTGGCAAGATCGTTTCTACATGTGCAAGGGTGCAATGTAATATCCAATACAAGCAACTTCCCTGGGATTGGATGCCTCAAACTGGTTCAACAGTACTGGGTCACCTCTGTATGGTAAATGGCCATGACAGCCGTTACGTTAATGGCAATCTAGAAACTTGAGATAGTTTTAAAACATGATGAATGCATTAGTTATATATGAGATAAAGATGATGACATGACAGGCACCTGAAGTGCGAACGGCAGACTCCAGCACAACAAGCAGCACAACAAGCAAAGAATGAATCATCAGCTTCACGCAAGCTGCAACAATACGCCAGCATTGTGGATTCGGATTCATTTTTTTTTAATGCAAGCAAAATGCAATCAATCGATGTCCTACGCATTGATAAAAGTGCGACCATCCCCCAACTTTGCGCTTGTTGGAAAGTGGTTTTAACAACTTGATTGCATCGTATTGTGATTGAATTGACATCATCCTTGAATGGTCAATCAAGGCATGAGAGGGCAGTAAAATCTACCAGTTGAGACTATTGCTGCGATTCTAGTGAAGTATACACTTCTCTGAGACTTGCGACATCTAGCCTGTGTAATTTGCTGAGTATCTGGACCTGAAGCATCAATCGGCTTGTTGATTGGGTAGAAACATAAAGGGTAAACGCAGAGGTCAATTTCATCGCAAATATACTACTGGTACATGTGTATGCAACAATCAAGGACCCAATAATCAACTTTTGTTGGGAAAAATTCAAAGACGACGACAAGCGCAGAATCCCAACTGTGGGATCCGTTGTGACAAAAAGAATCTTTATTCAGGCCAGCGTTTTGAATGAAGCTTTCTACAATCATATAAAAGATGCATGCGAAGTTCTTTTTCACATTTTTATTCTGATGAAAGAATAGAATACAATGAATGAGGACTTGATTCTGCCAATTTGGGGACAATGACTTCATTCAAAGAATTACAAGCGACACTCAAAACTGGAGACTGTTGAAAAAAAAATAATGGTCATCTAGCTAGAAGCTCTAACAATAAGTTTTTACCATGTATGTTTCTACACCTCATGTAGTGCTAGTAAATTCCGGTTTGCCAATATACTGCCACACTCTTTTTGAAGCCTAGAACTTTGTTCAACGGAGCTGTAGTGATTTGGATAGGATGTGTTAGAAAAAAGCAAAATGTGCTCTATCGTGAGTGCCTTTAGCGCTCAGAACAAACTCTCTGCAATCTAAATTTGTAATCCCCTATCCAACACTTTCACAACAATAGTTCTCCTGTGTTAGGTATGCTTTGAGTGAAATTGTTCCAATTTGATTAATGTTTGGCTTGAATTGATGATTCAATCACAAAAGTGAGTTCAACAATTTTCCCTTGGAAAATCCCTTGTTTACAGAACTCGATTCGACTTCTACAAGGATTCTGTGTTGAATGCAGTACTTTGGGACACCTTGTATTATTCCCTACTGCATCGTACACAACATCAATATCCCACTTGTATAGGGTCATTCCCTTTTTGTGTGGATATATATTGTCCGACAGACTTGCGTCCGGCATACTTGCGTTGAATCCCAACATCACGATCAAAGTTTGATCGTACATGTCACAAACTTTGTACTTGCATAGTTTCTTTTTGGAATGTAAAAACTCATATTTTGTCATATCCCAACACACTCCTGTCATTGTGACAATCACCATTGGCAGCAGTGGGACATGCTCTCATTCACTGTTTATTTTGTTTTGTACTTTCATTTGAACATACATACCTGTCTGACCTATTCCTGTGGACCAAGAATCAGATCCCTGAACTTGCAAAACTTCTCTCCTTGCAATGGCTTAGTCATGAAATCCGCAATCATATTGTCAGTTGGACAGTATTTGATCTTAACATTTCCTTTCTCAACTTGATCTGTGATATAGAAATAACGAATATTGATAGCTCAGCTTCTTTTGCCTGCGCTCTTGCGACCATTATCTTCCAGTAGAATTGCGCTTTTATTATCCTGATACAAGATGTTCTTCTCAATCGGATACCCTTGCCACTCCATGAACAACTTCGTCCATAGTATCATCGTGACAACATCGTCAACAGCAATCAGTTCCGCTTCCGTACTACTTCTGCTGTTTAGCTTTTGCTTCTTCGACATCACTTGAGCTGCACCTCCTCCAAAGGATAGAGTGCCGCCAGTATGGCTCTTGAAATCTGGATGCACCGCAAATGATGCGTCAATCATCCATTTCATGACTCGTAGTGATTCTGCGGAAAGTGTCAGGTGATACAACAATGTACAAAACAAATATTGCATCATGCAAACACACTTCTTCCAATCAGACTCTGTAGGCTCTCGAACTCTTGAGGCAAGAATAGTAATTGTTGGATGGATATCCAAACAGTTATCTTTTAGAGACATAAAGTCCCCTTGCAACAGTAGTATGGAAGATCTGACGGTACTCAGCACTGAGTAACTTCCCTTTACCAGCTTCCAGTAAAATTGTTACCAGCTGGTGTTTCCTGCTTTGAATCCTTGTTGAACTTGATAGGAAAATATTCCAACATGATCTTGACATAGTCGTCCATGCGGATCTTGAGTTTTCCTTTCACCAAGAAAGCCAAAGTCATTCCAAGATATCTGTGTATCTTTCCTCTGACGATTGTACATGCCTTGATTGAACCATATTTCATGTTCAACCACTTAGCAAATTCGTCATTTACTTTCGGATCCATGTGACTTGACATAAGATTGTCAACATGAAATCTGACAGTTTGCTGTTTTCCATCAACAACTTTGTTAGCAACACACGGGTCATACGGATTGAAAACAAATCCCTTTGCCTCCAAATCACTTTGAAACTGATTATAGAATAGGAGGCTTGATTGCAACATCCCATATATAGCACGTAGTACCCGCACATAGATTTCTCGCTTTCCGTTCTCTAAAACAACATATTCGCGATACTCTGGGGCCATGTCAAACAATATCTGGACCATCATGCCAGTGATTTTCATGTAGATTCGATCTTCTCCTTCCTTAGCTTTGGGCATATAAGTTTGAATGAAAGCTTTAGGAACGTCCATTGACATTATATCTCTACCTTCTTGTGCATCAATAACTCAAGTAGTGGTGATTGCTTCTTGCAAAGCAGTTGGACTTGCAGTGTCCTCTCGCGATGACCATTCACGAGTTCCATTGCCTTGGTATACTAGGCGACCTTTAACTGTCTTTTTGAATTGCTTCTCCACAAGTAACATCATTGCTGATTGGGCCTTTGCTCAGACGCGGTCATGCCTTTGACAAATTTGGGAGTGAAACAATCTCTCAGGAGCATTTGTCTCAATTCCTTATCCGCAGCATCCTTTCCATCATCACCAAACTTCTTCAGTCCTTGATTGATGTAATACTGTTGGATGAAGTTCAGACCTTCGTCAGTATCAAACTTGGCCTTGATCTGCATCATGCAACGAGCGATCAGAATAGCGTCGTGCTCTTCATAATCAGCTTTCATCTCATTCCCAATCTGTTGGAAACATAGATCGTGCTGTGCTTCAAGAATAGCTTTACTGTCTTTAGTACTGTGACTTCTGTCAGATAATCAACTCTGTAGCTGTAATGAGAGCCTCAACGCTCTAGCTACCTCTGGAGTTTACTGAGCTCAAATCTACGTTGGCTATGGATTGCCTACAATAGGAACAGGTGCCAGTGATGCTGGGCTTCAACCTGCGGATGAACAGTCTCACCACTTCCTATTAGATCTTATTCTACTGCTATTCTTGCCAGAAGTCGATCAACAATGATCTCCACAAGCAGGTACAAAAATCTCTTCCGGAAGCCATCTGCGTCAGCTCTCACCAGCTGTCGCGGCGTATAAAGCACATACGCACATGTTCTTCACGAACTAGTCACAGAGTAGATCTACCTTCAATACTTATCCATCTCTGTACGTACTCGAACCGTACTTCTGTCCGTGTTCGATATCACCAGTGTCCGACTTCACTGTCCGACATGTTCGACTGTTCTTTTACCTATCAAGATCCCATTTCACCAACACACTCCTGTCGTATCGACGACTCCAGTTGCGATGACGAATCCTTTTTCTTTTAATATGTAACGTGTATATATAACCCAAGAAGGTTATATCTAATCTTCCTGATCCCCTTGGATCAATGCCCGAAATTTGCGGAACTTTTCCCCTTGCAAAGGTTTTGTCATATAATCCCCCCACATGTCATCAGTTGGCATGTGTTTGATTGTAAGATTTCCTTTCTCAACCTGATCAGTGAAATAAGAATTAATGGATGTTCAATGCTCGGCTTCTCTTGCCAGCACTTGATCTTCCGTTCTTTTCGAGGAGAATGGAGCTCATATTGTCTTGATACAAGATATTCTTCTCTATCAGATAGCCTTGTTCTCCCATGAACATGCATGTCCACAACACTTGTGTGATTGCATCATCTACTCCAATTAGTTCCGCATGTGTACTGCTGCGGCTGTTTTGCTTTTGTTTCTTGGACATAGCCTGCATTGCTCCACCACCCATGGTCATCACTCCTCCTGTGTGACTCTTGAAATCAGGGTGAACCGCAAAAGATGCATTGGCAAACCATTCATTCCACGAAGGTTGTCAGTGCTCAGCGTGAGATGCCATTTCTTGGTAGAGTGCATGTATCTCATAAGCCTTACAAGTTTATGCCAATCACTCTGATTTGGGTTTTGAACTCGTGAAGCCAAAATTGGCACTGTGGGATGCATATCCAGACGCGCACGTTTGGTCAAAAACAAATGTTTTGCAACAAACCTGTGAAACTCAGTCTGTTGATCCTTATCCAATAGTTTTCCTTTTCCTACCTCCAGCAAATTATTGCCAGCAGGTATTTCCTGTTTGTTGTCTTCCTTAAACTTAACAGAAAATTTGTCAAGCATTCTTTGAACATAATCGTCCATTCAAATCTTCAACTTTCTTTTCTTCGAATAGTCCAATGTCATTCCCAGATAGGTGTGAACTCGTCCCCGTGTGCAGGTCACTTCCTTTAGTCCTCCGTATCTCTCATTTATCCATGTAAAGAAATCCTCAAGAACTCTTTGTTCCATGTGGCTCGCTAGCACATCATCAACATGAAACCTGATAGTCAGTTGCTTTTCATTGACCATCATATTTGCAATGCACGGATCGTATACATTGAACACGAATCCGTATTCGTCCAGTGATGCCCTCAGATTTTGATACCATAGCTAGCATGGAGGATCACAACATAGATCACTCGACGTCCATTTTCGATTACTACAAAATCCCGATACGTTGGATCTAGTTCAATCATATAATCAACCAGCAGTCCAGTAATTTTCATTACTACTCGATCTTCTCCTTCTTCCTGCTCAGGCATCAATGTTTGGATAAACGCGTTAGGTATATCCATTGACATGACGTTTCTACCTTCATGGGCATCAATTACACACGTGCAGATATTAGCTTCATGCAAAGCTGTGGGACTTGCGGTGTCCTCACGAGACAACCAATCCCGGGTCTCGTTACCTTTGAATACTCAGCGTCCTTTGATCCTTATACTATCATTCTTTTTGGCCAGTAGCATCATGGCAGGATTATCCTTTGTTAGAGCAATCAACAATTGAGTGGTCAAATTTGATTGGGTTTTTGCCTCGAGACCTCCCTGACCTTGGTCAGCTACAGTCATGATCAAATTTGGATCCTTCTCCGGCGGGTTGACAATGTTATCCTTCATGTTAAAGTAAAATTCTTTCCTGTTTCAGCAACAACAACTGTTTTCCTTTACGTAGAAAATGCGTAGGACTGGTACAGTTTTGTTTTAGTGCTGCGCATGGAAAATAATCTTCTACCTTTTAGTTTTTGATTTTTGATTTCTGAGTTTTATAGTGTGGTATTGATGTTTTGTACAATGCAGTAGGGAATAATACAAGATGTCCCAAAGTACTGAATCCAACACAGAATCCTCATAGAAGTCGAATCGAGTTCCGTAAACAAGGGATTTACCAAGGGAAAATCTTTGAACTCACTTTTGTGATTGAATCATCAATTCAAGCCAAACATTAATCAAATAGGAACAATTTCACTCAAAGTATACCTAACACAGGAGAACTATTGTCGTGAAAGTGTTGTATAGTCAATTACAAATTTAGATTGCAGAGAGTTTGTTCTGAGCGCTAAAGGCACTCACGACAGAGCACATTTTGCTGTATTCTAACACTGGCGCTCTGATTCTTTTTTCCTTTACCTTCGTAATGTTGCACACCTTTTGGAGCAACAAAACCGGGCAATTACACAACTTGCCTCAGCTACTCAGTCTGAAGTCACTGCAGCTCAAGCTGCTTCTTGACTCATACCAAACATTGTTTTGATACACAATCATATCTACTACTCTCCTCCTATTTCTCTTTTTTCACTTCATCCTCCTTTCTCCATTTTCCCTTTCCACTTTGTCTTTCTTCCTTTTGTTCCTTTCCCTCCTTTCTCTCACTTTCTTGGGCACCTCCCTTCCTCCCCCCTTTTGTTCTTTCCTTTATGATCGAACACCCAGATTTCGATCCTTGGAACTTTTTCTTTTTTGTTTTTTCTTTTCTTTTTCTTTTTTGCAATTTTGATTTTGATTTTTTTTTCAATTTTCCCATGCCTTCGCTTGCATTTTGTGGCCTTTGTCTTCCGCTTTCCTTAGAAAGCAATCGCACCCGTAGTTTGGTGGCTCTCTCATTTGCACCATAACTTGGTCCTGGTTTGTCTGTCAATCCTATTGATTGTCCTTTTTGAATCCTATGATTTGACCTTGGTGCAAATCAGTCACTAACTTAGTAACTCGCTACTGTGCCAAACCTACTTGCTTCTTGTATGTAGCATCAGGCTTTTTCCACAGTTTCCATGGTAGCACATGTGCGTAATTTCTCCAGACAAAGACTACATCATGCAATTCAAGCCCAGCAGTCAAGGCGGCGCTGGGTAATCTTCAAATTTTGATCGGCAAGGACATATGGGCCTGTCTAGCTCTTCCTTAGTCTCAATTTTTCCGTTGTGTTGATTGCGGCGCGTCGCTTCAGTGAAGTACACGGTTGGCGGACGGAGTAAAGAGTGTCGACAAAGAGGGCAGAAGATTTGGAGACGACATTGTTTGCAATGGGAGCTTGTGGGATGATGGAGATGATAGAAGGAGCTTAGCTGCTTGGTCAAGACCGTCGGCTTTTTTTCTTTTTCTCACCCTCACCACCCTCTCTCTCATTTGCACCATAGCTCGGTACCCCATTTGGTCCTGGTTTGTCTGTCAATCCTATTGATTGTCCTTTTCAAATCCTATGATTTGACCTTGGTGGAAACCAGTCACTAACTTAGTACCTCGCTAATGTGCCAAACCTACTCGCTTCTTGTATGTAGCATCAGGCTTTTTCCACAGTTTCCATGGTAGCACATGTGCGTAATTTCTCCAGACAAAGACTACATCATGCAATTCAAGCCCAGCAGTCAAGGCGGCGCCCGGGAGACATATGGGCCTGTCTAGCTCTTCCTTAGTCTCAGTTTTCGTTGTGTTGATTACGGCGCGTTGCTTCAGTGAAGTACACGGTTGGCGGATGGAGCGAAGAGTGTCAATGAAGAGGGCAGAAGATTTGGAGAAGACATTGTTCGCAATGGGAGCTTGTGGGATGATGGAGACAATAGAAGGAGCCTAGCTGCTTGGTCAAGACCGTCAGCTCTTTTGCTTTTCCCGCCCTCACCACCCTCTCTCTCATTTGCACCATAGCTTGGTACCCCATTTGGTCCTGGTTTGTCCGTCAATCCTATTGATTGTCCTTTTCAAATCCTATAGTTGAATTTTGGTTCTGGCGGACATCAGACAAGCGACAGGCTTGTTGTCGTCCAAACCAATTGACAACTTTGTGGCCCATGAAGCCATCATTGCCAACCAGCCGTGCCAACATGCGACCCATCAAGTCGTCATGCAGAGCCACAGGCCATAGCGATCTCCGATCCGTCTAATACAAAATAATCATCTCTACAGGAAATAACTATTCTAAAAGACTTGTTATCTACATGGAATGGGCAAAGCAAAAGCCTTGCACAAAAACCCCAAACCTTTACTGGATGTTTGCAATCCAGAAAGGCCGGTACAAAACCCACGTACAGAACTCCTGCAGGATTCAGTATGGGATTTTTGTGGCGCTCAGACGTTTGATGGTCCAAGCGCACAATTCCATGTTTTTGGATTCCCTGCAAAACCGACTCATAGGAATCCCCCGAACAAAACGGACCAAACGGACATTTGTCCGTCTGTCCGATCGGACGTCTTCTATCAAGGAGTTTCCAATGAATGGTCTCCAAGAGAGCAATTTCAACACGCTCCAAACTCTGAAGATCAGAGTAGGAGAGACGTCCAAAAGCGTGATGTTCAGCAGGAACATCACATGAGCTGCACCCTTGCGCACACCCATGTTGCTAGAGGACAGGCACATCAAATGGTGGACTGGCCTGTGTGTGTGTGCAGTCAGTAATCTTGGAGGACTTAGCGCTGGCGCTCCTTTTTTTCCCGCAAACATGGAGGCGGCGGTGCCACTGAAGATCACTTGTGGACAAAGGGGGGGGACAATTTGTGGCATGGCGCTCCTGAGTTTCCACATGAAACTTCCAGTTGTGGCCAAATGTCCAGGCCCCAGCACACTTGAAAAACAAAAGGATGATTGTAGCTTGATGGAGGGAGGCCAAGAACAGTAGATAGGCCTCCGACTCTGCGCCAATTTCCCACAAAGCAACAATACACCTTGCCTTCGAGCTCCATCACTCCCCCACACGACCAACAACAACTGGCCTTGAAATTACAAAAAAAAATCTCTCCAGCTGCCGCCTTGGGCGAGAAAAACGGAAAATTCTGCTGGTGAAATGGGATCTTAATGGATAAAAGAGCAGTCGAATATGTCGGACAGTAAGGTCGGACATTCGTGGTATTGAACACGGACAGTAGTATGGTTCGAGTACGCACAGAGATGGATAAGTATTGACGGTAGATCCGGATCTGTGACTAGTTTGTGAAGAACATTTGTGTATGTGCTTTATACGCCGCGACAGCTGGTGAGAGCTGACGCAGGTGGCTTCCGGAAGAGATCTTTTGTACCTGCTTGTGGAGATCATTGTTGATTGACTTCTGGCAAGAATAGCAGTAGAATAAGATCTAATAGGAAGTGGTGAGACTGTTCATCCGCAGGTAGAAGCCCAGCATCACTGGCACCTGTT
>CAKOGP040001729.1:3235-22672 GCA_933822405.4 Cylindrotheca closterium | reverse complement strand
CGATGACTCCGAAAGAGAAGAGCTCTTGGCAGATGCAGACAATGATGTCGATGATATGCCGGAACTCACTGTCAGATTCCAAGGAGATGATGACTATGAATCAGACGACGATTCGGGTGATGAAGGCGATGACAAGGAAGAACCTATTGTGGCCGACCATCAAGAAAATGTTGATAGAGGAACTGATGATATTGGAAGCCTTGTTACTGATCTGGAGGACCTACAAGAGCCGCCAGAAGAAGAGATTGTATTTGAGCCTGAAGAGCCTCAAGTAGCAAAAGTCACTTGATCTGGGCAAACGTATGCGCAAGCTGCAATGTCTAGGCTGAACCTTTCCCAAGATCCAAAGAAACCAAGAGAATGGCCTTCAAGCAGGAGTGGCAGTTCTGCCAATAAGAACAAAAATTGAGTTGCAACAAGACGCAAGCATCGAGAAAGAGAATTGAAACCGTTGAAGAACAAGTTAAAATCTGGTATTTGTATCAAAGAAGGAAGTCGCAGTACTAAAGACAGTAAAGCTATCCTTGAAGCAAAGCACAATCTATGCTTCCAACAGATTGGGAATGAGATGAAAGCTGATTATGAAGAGCACGACGCTATTCTGATCGCTCGTTGCATGATGCAGATCAAGGCCATGTTTGATACTGATGAAGGTCTGAACTTCATTCAACAGTATTACATCAATCAAGGACTGAAGAAGTTTGGTGATGATGGAAAGGATGCTGTGGATGAGGAATTGAGACAAATGCTCCTGAGAGATTGTTTCACTCCCGAATTTGTTAAAGACATGACCGCTTCTGAGCGAAAGAAGGCCCAATCAGCGATGATGTTACTCGCGGAGAAGCAATTCAAAAAGACAATTAAAGGTTGCCTAGTATTCCGAGGCGATGGAACTCGTGAATGGTTATTGCGAGAGGACACTGCAAGTCCAACTGCTTCACAAGAAGCAATCACCACTACTTGTGTTATTGATACACACGAAGGTAGAGATGTAATGACGCTGGACGTGCCTAACGCTTTCATTCAAACTTATATGCCTGAAGCTAAGGAAGGAGAAGATCGCGTCTACATGAAAATCACTGGCATGATGGTCCAGATATTGATTGACATGGCCCCAGAGTATCGCGAATACATTGTATTAGAGAACAGAAAGGGAGTAATCTATGTGCGGTACTACGTGCTATTTATGGTATGTTGCAATCAATTTCGAAGTGATCTGGAGGCAAAGGGGTTTGTTTTCAACCCCTATGACCCGTGTGTTGCTAATAAAGTTGTTAATGAAAAACAGCAAACTATCAGATTTCATGTTGACGATCTTATGTCAAGTCACATGGATCCGAAAGTAAATGACGATTTTGCTAAGTGGTTGAACATGAGATATGGTTTGATCCAGGCTTGTACAATCGTCAGAGGAAAGATACACAGATATCTTGGAATGACTTTGGACTTCTTGGTGAAAGGAAAACTCAAGATCCGCATGGACGATTATGTCAAGAACATGTTGGAAGATTTTCCTATCAAGTTCAACAAGGATTCAAAGCAGGAAACACCAGCTGGTAACAATTTACTGGAAGCTAGTAAAGGGAAGCTACTCAGTGCTGAGTACCGTCATATCTTCCATACTACTGTTGCAAGGGAACTTTATGTCTCTAAGAGAGCTTGTTTGGATATCCATCCAACGATTACTATTCTTGCCTCAAGAGTTCCAGAACCTACAGAGTCTGATTGGAAGAAGTGTGTTTGCATGATGCAATATATGTTTTGTACATTGTTGTATCACCTGACACTTTCCGCAGGATCACTACGAGTCATGAAATGGATGATTGACGCATCATTTGCGGTGCATCCAGATATCAAGAGCCATAATGGCGGCAATCTGTCCTTTGGAGGAGGTGCAGCTCAAGTGATGTAAAAGAAGCAAAAGCTAAACAGCAGAAGCAGTACGGAAGCGGAACTGATTGCTGTTGACGATGTTGTCACGATGATACTATGGACAAAGTTGTTCATGGAGTGGCAAGGCTATCCGATCGAGAAGAATATCTTGTATCAGGATAATAAAAGCGCGATTCTACTGGAAGAGAATGATCGCAAGAGCGCGGGCAAAAGAAGCCAAGCTATCAATATTCGTTATTTCTTTATCACAGATCAAGTTGAGAAAGGAAATGTTAAGCCCAAATACTGTCCAACTGACGATATGATTGCGGATTTCATGACTCAGCCATTGCAAGGTGAGAAGTTTTGCAAGTTCAGGGATCTGATTCTTGGTCCACAGGACTAGGTCAGACAAGTATGTATATGTTCAAAATGAAAATACAAAACAAAATATACAGTGAATGAGAGCATGTCCCATTGTTGCCAATGGTGATTGTCACAATGGCAGGAGTGTGTTGGGATATGATGAAATATGAGTTTTTACGTTCCAAAAAGAAACTATTCAAGTACAAAGTTTTTGACACGTACGATCGGACTTTGATCGTGATGTCAGGATTGGACGCAAGTATGCCGGACGCAAGTCTGTCGGACAATCTACATCCACACAAAAAGGGAATGACCCTATACAAGTGAGATATCCATGTTGTGTACAATGCAGTAGGGAATAATACAAGATGTCCCAAAGTACTGCATTCAACACAGAATTGTCGTAGAGGTTGAATCTGTAAACAAGGGATTTTCCAAAGGAAAACCGTTGAACTTACCTTGGTGATTGAATCATCAATTCAAGCCAAATATTAATCAAATAGGAACAATTTCACTTAAAGTATACCTAGACACAGGAGAACTATTTTTGTGAAAGTGTTGTACAATCGACTACAAATTTAGATTGCAGAGAGTTTGTTCTGAGCGCTAAAGGCACTCACCATAGAGCACATTTTGCTTCATTCTAACAGTTCATCTTCCACTGTAGTCGATGTTTTGATTAGTATCCAACTTTGGTTCTTGCTTGAATCTTGCGTTCTTACATCATCAAAAGGATGATTTCCAAAGAAATAAATAATCTTTTCTGACTCCCCACACGTGATATTTTTAGTCGTATCAGTCTTCATTTTTAGTTGTACCAGTCAACATCATTTCTCTATCGTTCACATGTATTCTCTTTTTCTCGTTTCTCCAAATATGTTCTTCAAAAATCCTAATCTATCCAACAAGCAGAAGCAGTACGGAAGCGGAACTGATTGCTGTTGACGATGTTGTCACGATAATACTATGGACAAAGTTGTTCATGGAGTGGCAAGGGTATCCGATCGAGAAGAATAGCTTGTATCAGGATACTGATAATAAAAGCGCGATTCTACTGGAAGAGAATGATCGCAAGAGCGTGGGCAAAAGAAGCCAAGCTATCAATATTCGTTATTTCTTTATCACAGATCAAGTTGAGAAAGGAAGTGTTAAGATCAAAAACTGTTCAACTGACGATATGATTGCGGATTTCATGACTAAGCCATTGCAAGGTGAGAAGTTTCGCAAGTTCAGGGATCTGATTCTTGGTCCACAGGACTAGGTCAGACAAGTATGTATATGTTCAAATGAAAATACAAAACAAAATAAACAGTGAATGAGAGCATGTCCCATTGCTGCCAATGGTGATTGTCACAATGGCAGGAGTGTGTTGAGATATGACAAAGTATGAGTTTTTACGTTCCAAAAAGAAACTATTCAAGTACAAAGTTTTCGACAAGTACAATCGGACTTTGATCGTGAAGTGTGATATCGGTGTTGCGTACAATGCAGTAGGGAATAATACAAGATGTCCCAAAGTACTGCATTCAACACATAATTGTCGTAGAGGTTGAATCAGGTTCTGTAAACAAGGGATTTTCCAAGGGAAAATTGTTGAACTTACTTTTGTGATTGAATCATCAATTCAAGCCAAATATTAATCAAATAGGAACAATTTCACTCAAAGTATACCTAGACACAGGAGAACTATTGTGGTGAAAGTGTTGTACAGTCGATTACAAATTTAGGTTACAGAGAGTTTGTTCTGAGCGCTTAAGGCACTCACGATAGAGCACAATTTGCTTTATTCTAACAATACGTAAAAAAAACAGGGTTCATTCGGTTGGTTTGGAAAAATTTGACCTCCGGATAATACATACCGCAGCATTGAACACTAATAAAGTTCCAACCAAATCTCGACAAATCTGGAGCCAGCCGTGCTTATTTCAAAAAAGATTGGAAAGTTGGGCCTCTAGATGATGCAGCGACCAATCAAAACTGGTTTGGATGCCACATCTACTTCCGGGTCCCCTTCTTCTTTACAAGCACGAATTTCAATCGGCGGCAAGAATTGCAAGAATTTTCAATTGGCGGCAAGAATTTCAAGAATTCCCAACTCAAGTCCACGTCCAAACACCAGTGCCGGTAATGGATCTTCAAGTCTATCCTTGGTGCAAAAATCCTTGGTGGGAAAAGCATCTAGATCAGTACAATGAATATCTGTCTGCGCTCTTCGGCTTTGGAAGTGGAAAGGGCAGTGCTTTCAAACTTGTCATAAACGATTGCACAGACAAGTGGAAGGAGTTGGGTGGTTTCTTCCTCGACCGCCACAAGAACAAAATCAACCACTTTAAAGCCCTTTCTTTTGTCAAGAAAGCACTCCGATATACTAGAAATTTACTGGCCCAGGCACTTAGGAAAATTGCGAGCAACGGAACTAGGTTGCATTGAGCAGATTCTTAGTCATCCTAGCTACTGTGGTCGAAAGAAGTAGATACTGTGGTCAAAAGAAGTATACAATAGTGATAATAGTCAGAAAGCAGGCTTTAATAGTTGGAAAGCAAGTAGCTATATTAGTTCTTCTTGGACCTTTTGGTTGTCGGGCCCTGATAGGCATTCTTGGCGTGGTAGCTTCTTCGAGAACAAGACCTCTTGGTTGTTGGCATGATATTGTGAATCCGAGACAAGGTAGTCCCTTGTCTATCAACTCCTGTTTTTGATTGGGATTTCTTCATAAGATGTGCCCTGATGGTGTCTCTTAATTGCTCATGAAGCCGTTGCTTGAGTTGAAGAAATCCAGCTACAGCATTTTGATCAAGCGCTTTGACCTCCTCTAAGAGGGCACAGGCCTTGTAATGATCATGCTTGCACACCTCATGAAATGAAATGTGTGGCCAAACATTTTTGTCATCGTCCATTAATTCACCAAAAGGAACATCGTCACCCCCATCACCAACATCCAAATCAGCATTAGTCTCCGCCTCCAACACCGCATTGAAATCACATTTGTCACTACCATCCTCATCATCAGTTAAAACCATCATCAACATCATTCTCACAGTGATCATTGGAGTGATCATTGTCATGACTTAGGTTGGATTGCTGACTCAGCCCTTCATAGGTCTCCCTACCCATCAACGAGTTGACAAACTCTGTACTATAGTTGACAATTCTCCTTCTGGCAGACAACTCTGGTAAGCGAGCAGCATATTGAGTGACACCTGGAGGAGGCCCACTGGGGAACAATGCGCCCTTGCATTCTCGCTTTGCTGAAGGGAGAGACCTTATCAACTCGTTCATGCTTTCTTCTTCAATTTCCTCTTCATAGGCGAACTTGTGCCATATCTTCCACCAAGCCATATATATATAACTGATGCATTAATCGTATTAAAACAATCTCAAGTTTCTAGATTGCCGTTAACGGCTGTCATGGCCATTTACCATACGGAGGTGAGTCCACCAAGCCAGATCAACGTCGTGATGACCAAATCCAGTCCACGGCTCTGATTTGGAATGTGATGCGATGACAGCACCTTGATGGACACACGGGAGTCCAACAGATTCATAATGACAGCAGGAGCATTCCAAATGACAATTCACCAGCTTCACTGTGCGGATCCTAGTAAATTTTGGAACTTTTTTGGTGCCATTGGTCCCTGGTGGAAGTTGGGAACCATGAGGTGCGTGAGTTACTTGCCACTCTCCCTGGGCGACTCGTCTTGCTTGATACAGACTGACTCTTTCTGCAATCTGTAGGAGAATGGACTCAGCAATCTTCACAACATGCTTGCTTGTTGCACTTCCGGACCAGAGTGGTGTGTTGAGCATTGATCTTGTTGCCTCGTGCCTTATCTCTTTTACCTTCAATTTGGATTGGAAGATGAGGGACTTGCCAGCCTTTACCATTGTGTGACTTGGCATCACCCTCGCCGCATGACTTTTGATCCCAAAATTGGTACCTTCATGAGGACTAATTGTTATTTGAAAGTAGGTCCGCAAGTGCATCCTCTGATGGTAGAGAAATGAATTCTCGTGAGTCAACACTTTTCTTACCCAGTCGGCGCATTTGCCGGCCCCTCAACTCCTAGCACAGTTGCAACATCTTTTGACTTCAGCCAATGGAAAAGAAGTGTCTTCGAGATCAAGTATTTGTCACCATTCTCACAATAGCCTGGTCTCATGAAGGAGTACATCCAATGGAGCAACACTGAGACAAGGGCATCATACTGTGTCTTCATAGCATCTCGGTCTGGCTTTGGAATACCGGCTCTCTTGAAACCAATGGTAACAAGATGGAATCCACAATTGGTAAACATTGCAGAAGTAAGGTATTGTTGAAGTGCTAGTCTGACCTCACTCATCTGTTGCGGATCGCCGTCAACAAGTACCAGTTGAACCATTTCATGGGTACCGCTTGGGAGAAAGGATTTTAGGACTGCTTGAAAGATCCACTTGAAAGTAACCCTTTTCTGGTTATGTACCCACACTCGGAGGAAAATGAATTGTTTGCCATTGGTGGTTCGGCCAGAGAAGGTGATAAGGTGATTCTTGTTCTTGTTTGTGTCTGAGGTTGCGTCACAGTAAACTAGAGAAGGGAACTTCTGAAATAGTCGCAGCTCCTCCTTGTTTGTCCATGCAATACAAAGGAAAATTTTGTCCTGGCAAAAGATACTCTCATCTTCTCTAGCAGCAGACACCTCACGCCCGAGCTCGTCCATTGCAGGCTCTGTAGAGTGATCGGTCTCGCGTTCAGTGACGTTTCCTGCAGCGTCCTTGTCAAATCTAAGGCCAGGGTGAAGCTGAGGCTGGACCGGACCAAGGGGAAATAGAAACAAATAGAAACAATAGAACTCACGTGGTGGACAGCAGCATATGACCGCCAGAGCCATCATCCTCCGAGCCATCAACAAGTGGCTGTGTTTCATTGCTAGTTTTGTTGGTGCTGCCAGCAGGAACATCCCAGAGTACTTGGAAAGAGATGTCCTCTTCAGTCTCAAAGTACCGAAGGAGCCCTTCAATGTCATTTGCAGGCAATTTCCTGTTATCACCCTCTTCAGGTTGAGGGAGTGTGGCCTCATTCTGCAGGCTTCGGATTGCCACTGAAGGTACAAACTTTCCAAACTTTGTTAGGATGTAATTCCTTCCGATTGCAGCTCCACCGCATGCATTGTGCACATGAATGATAACCTCTTGATCTTCTGTCGACAGGAATCCATTAGGAGTGGCCAGGTCTTGATTGGCAAACTTTGGGTGACCAGTGTGGTAGGGGTTTCCAACATTCTGCTTTAGATAGAACCCAAACTCGTCCCATGCAATTGTGATGCTAAACTTGCATGTAGCTTCTCCTTTCAAGGGTTTAGCAGTAGAACATCTTCTGGGACCGCTTCTCCCATCTTCTCTCCTGCCTAGCTTATCAGAGTTCACAATACCATCCTGGCGGTACTCTTGAGTCTTCATTGGAGGTGCATTGGATTTAAGGTCTTGCTCATACATTTACATTTCAAGACTCTCACTGTAGCAGATTTTCCGCTGCCTCCTGTCGAGTGGACTGCAGAGCAGGCTTCATGGGCAGCAGTTTGAAAGGCCAGCCTGAGTTTTCCATATGAGGGGCAGTGTTCTTGTAGTTGTCCATGAACAGTTTTGGGAGGAGGGAAAGCCGAGGTATCAAAGTATAACCTGGTTGGCCTGTGGTACAATGCAGGGGCCTTAGCTTTCAAATATCCAATTTCTTTGTTTCTCTTTCCAATAAGCTGACAAACATCAAATGATTGCAATCATCCGGTGGCACCCTTGTTGAGTTCGAATTTGATTTCTGCAGGCCATACGTCAGATTGAATATCGTTGAGGAGGCAATCAACCAATTGAAGACCATTAGTTTTTGAGGGACAGTTTGAGACTAGGGGTGTGGCTTCTGCTGCTGTTGTAGCGGGATTAGCCCTAATTGGAGTGTGCAACATGTGTCTTGTAGATAAAGTTGGAATGATGGAGGACTCCATTGGAATTGGTTTGGTATTGAATCGGCATTGGGCAACTCTCTGAGGTTCAAAGCACTATTGAGGTCTGGAGATGTATATAAACGCAAGCAGAACTTTGTCGAGATTTGGTTGGAACTTTATTAGTGTTCAATGCTGCGGTATGTATAATCCGCAGCGAAACTGTTGAAAACAGACCAATACGCCAATGGAAATACATCAAAAATATGCCAAAAAGTGGTCATTTGGAATGAGTCTCAGGAACGGCCGGGAACTGTGGTGCGATTAGTCATTTCACACATACTTGCCACTTTGCGATTGGAGTCTTGCAGGCAGAATCTTTCAAAATCACTGAAGTGACCATCTTGACCTGAAAGTCCACACAGGAGCAGTCAAAATAAGACAAATCAGGTATGCGGAGGGTGGAAGACAACATAAGAAAAAAGCATGCCCGTCCTCATAAAGATTTCTCTTTTTCCTGACTACCGGTATGTATTAATGAACGCTCTTATATATATAAAGTCAGACGCACGGTCCATCTGCTTAAAGCTTGATTTGCTCAGCTGTACAGGCAGCACAGCTGGCTTGTGGTCAGATTGACATGGCTCGGTTGGCTTGTGGTCAAATTGACCACGGCTTGACTGGCTCGTGGTCAAATTGACCACAGCTCAACTGTTAGAAGTAAGTGATCCACTGAAATTTTCCACTCATCATGAGCAAGTTCCTATTCTTTCAAGTTGTAGGAATATATCGGCTCAATTCAATTCAGTCACTTTTTATAATACATGTTAGAAGTACCCAATCCACTGCCGCCTACAATCTACCTGTTTAATCGACTGCAATTTAGCTGTCCAGGTATTGTTGCCGTCTAAGTATATGAATTTACAGTATATAGAAGTATATAGATCTATCAGAGATCCTACTTTATCAACCACTTCACTCGTTGCTTGCAATATATTATAAAAAGTGAGAACAGTCTGTCAACTTTTGACTTTGACTCTTTCTTCTCCAGCTCAGTGGAAATTCTCAGAATTCTCTCTACGTCAGCCTGACATGCTGCAAGTTCAATCTGTTTATCCGTTCATCTTCCACTGTAGTTGGTACTTTGCTTAGTATCCAACTTTGGTTCTTGCTTGAATCTTGCTTTCTTCCATCAAATCATCAACAGAATGATTTCCATAGAAATATATGTTGTTTTCTGACTTGCCACGCACAATATTTTAGTTGCATCAGTCTTCATTTTTAGTCGTATCAGTCGACATCATTTCTCTATCATTCACATGTATTCTCTTTTTCTTGTTTCTCCAAATATGTACTTCAAAAATCCTAATATATCTAACACACTCCTGCCGTTTCATTAACATAGTTGATGACAACGGAACGTCCCTGTAGAGGTTTGCTCATGAAATCTCCCCACATCTTTTCAGTTGGACAATATTCAATATTCACATTTTTCAAATGTTCAAAGCTGGGCTTTGCTTTCCGGCACTACCACGTCCATTCTTTTCCAATAGAAAAGAACTCTTGTTATCCTAGTATAGGATGTTTTCTTCAACAGGATAACCTTGTGCTTCCACAAACAATTTTGTCCACAATATCTGTGTCGCAGCATCGTCAACACCAATCAATTTGGCTTCTGTTGAACTTTGACTGTTCAACTTCTGCTTCTTCGAGATTATTTGCAATCCTCCTTCACCCATAGTCAATACACCTCTAGTGTTACTTCTGAAATCTGGATGAACTGCAAATGATGCATCAATATACCATTTGAAAGTTCGTAAATCGTAAGTCTTTTGCACTCAGCGTCAGATGCATTCCCTTTGTTCCATTCAGATAATACATCAGCTTCACTAGCTTCTTCCAATCAGTTTCATTTGGTTTCTGTACTCTTGTAGAAAGTACTGAAATAGTTGGAGCAATATCCAATCTCGCTCTCTTACTCAGAAATAATCCTTTGGCGATGAATGTGTGAAAAGTTTCACGTTTCTCATTTCCGATTGATAGCAAATCGTTACTTGCTGGTGTCTTACACCCTTCATTTTCCTGAACTTCACAGGAAATTCATTCAACATTCGATTAACATAGTCATCCATTCGGACTTTGACTTCCCCCCTTTTACTGAAATCTAGGGTCATTCCCAAATATTCGTGAATTTTTCCTTGCTTGGATTTGACTGGTTTGATTGAACCATGCTTTTGATTCATCCATTCACAAAAATCATCATTCACTTTTGGATCAATGTGGCTTGATAATAGATCGTCCGCATGAAATCGAATAGTTTTTGGAATCCTTTTCCTTGAATTTTCCTTCATTGAAATTATTTCATTCAAATAACCTTGCAATTTCTTGACTTTTTCCTTTTTTCTCATTGCACTCCTGTTCTTCAGTTTCTTTCTATTCAGGTATTGTTGATTTTACCTTGGTCAATCCCGACTATTACATTCAGTTGGTCTCATTTTTATTCCATCTTGAATTTACTACTCCTGGTTTTCCTTGGACTGAATATGTCCTCTTTATTCACTTCATCATTTTCATAATTATCGTTGTCCCTTGATTCGTCCGAATTATCGTCAGATTCATCATTTTCATTCTCATTATCATCCAAATTTGCCACAAATTCGTGAATATCATTGACTTGATTTTCACATTCTTTGATTTCATCTTGAATTTGATCAATTAAATCGTCATTTTCCTCATATGTTTTGCGGGTTTCCTCGATTTGTTCTTCATCGTTAAGTGATTTGACATCTTCATTGTCTTTTTGTATGTCTTCTTCAATTTCTTGAATCTTTTCATTTAAATCTTCATCATTCTGATATTTGTCATTTGAATTGGGATCTTGGTCGGAATTATCATCATCATTTCTCCGTCTCATTTGTTCATAAATACTTGCAACACTCCTGTCTTCTGTCTATTCTTCAACATTTTTGGTGTGCTCATTGTCATAGTTTTCAATAAATTCTTCCGCTTCTTCAAGTAAAGCATCAATTTCATCTTGATCAATCTTTTCATCACGAAGATTCTCATCGCTTCGTTTGTATTCATTTTTGCGTGGAATATATGTATCATCCCACAGTTCATCTGGGTCCACTCCTGCGAGCAAATCACCATCCAATATGATTTCACCATTCTTCCAATGATAAGTAAGCAAATCACAAACGTCCTCGTCAAGTGCCATTTGTTCCACAATTTTGATCACTTGCTTGGTGATTGGAAGTACCGTTACATAGGGTCTTGTTACTGTCTTTTTTGTATTAAGATCAAGAAACATATGTCCCGCTTGTATGCTGTCATTTACTCCAAGATAAATACCATCAATCGTTCTTGATCGTTGACTGTTGTTGGTCGTGTGACCATATCCTTGTACAAAGAATCCAATTTCAGCAACACATTCTTTTGAAAAATTCACTGGTTTTCGTCTCACAATCATATGTGGACTGTAATATTTCAAAATTCCCTCCTTTGCAGGATAAAAGTTAATAACCTTTGTCACATGCTTGAGTAAAGCAATAGTCAAAACCTTGGGAATTGCTTTGAACACCATTCGATGATAGTGTGCTTGGAATAATCCTTTCAATGTTTGATTGCTGCGCTCAATAGTTGGTTTGTGTTTGCCCGGCGCGGCATAATTCATGGTCACATCCATATTATCTTTCACGTCATCAAATACCGGTTTGAATTTGTTGTCGCAATAAATAGTTTTGATTCAAAATTCCGCATGATTATAAATGTGTAAAATTTTGTCAATCGATTTGTAAATAGCATCTTTCGTCCGATCTTTCAGTTCAGTACTGAATCGGAATTTGATCGCTTTGTCAATACTGATAAAAAACGCGACATTGTTGATAAACATAATGCCAATACATAAATCCAGGTTTGAATTGTGTTTCAGTAGTTCCTTGGGCATTTCGATGTTGGTCGCTTTTGTTTGCCCTTAATTGTTGAAACGCTAGGTGTATCTTTTCAGAGATATTAACATCTTCCTCCGTAATTGGACAATTTTTGAAAAAATTTCCCCCAATCGCCAACTTGAATAGTTCTGCACCAGGTGCTCCCATCATATGATAGCCACTTTGTGCAACATTTGCTCGTTTCACTTGTTTGTTTGTGAAACCCTCTTTGTTCTTCTCCACACTCTGTAGAGCACAGTACCCTTGCACATCATTATTATCAAGTCCACATGCATGGTCATGAAACATTGTTGTTACCATAGCAGGTTCGTCAACCAAAGTATATAATCCATTGTGATTGTCGTGGCTCACATGAGTCCACTAGTCCAACTAGTCGAATCATATCAGTCGAATGAACATCGATTACTCTGATATGAGTACTTCTACAAACACCCCCTTACTCAGCATGCCCTCAGTAATCTTGTCAAAAGCAATCTTGCCAAATGTCTAGTACTTCTATTACCTATGCTACAAGCCGACAGTGATGTGGCAATGAGGTGGCGACAGTCTGACAAATACATCTGATCAAGACAGCAGTAGAAGTTGTGTGTCTCCAGTACAAACCTTCTCTTCTGATGTCAGTATGGCTATCGCGTTCTGCCCAGGGAAGTAGTTCTCCATTAAGCTCATATTATCTCTTTAGCAATCTTTCAATTGCTACTGTGCCTAAGTTAGTCCTCAGCCTTTTGTGGGACACGGCAGTGATGTCCAAATCGCCATGTAGTCCCGTTTCTGGTCACAAAGAAGCTGTTCTCTCTGTTTGTGTCCATAAATACATCAAATCCATCTTGTACCATATTCGACAAGCTGTTGACATTGTCACTAGCTCGTGTATCAAGCTTACAAACAGAATCAAATACCTTATCAATTCCTTCTTGATAAAGTTCTCTTCCCTTGACATTAGAGGCATAATGGAATCCTCCATGAATTCCTTGTAGACTTCCTTCTTTAAAGTCATCTTCATTGGTTCGCAAATGAAAAGTAGATCCACTATCCAAGTGGATACCAGTATTGTGGTGTTGAAATAACATCATCCCTTGTTGTCTTGGATGATTGTCAGTATGTCCTCGTTGAATTGAATAAATTGTCCTCCATGGGATCCATTGTTGGAACGTCCATAGTTCCATTGATTGTTTGAATCTCCTGATTCATTATCATCATGCGTTGCATTTTCATCACGTTGCATATTTTGTCAATTACCACGACCATTCGCGTCCGAATAATCCCTATATTTGTCCAGGTTTTTCCACTGTTCCCGCGGCTTCAATTTGTCCCCAATTTGAGGTGCAACACGTTCTTTTGATCCTTATACAAAACACGCTCGACTTTGTTGTTGCAAAAACTGAGCTCCGTCATACTTGGCTCTATCAGAATTATACAGAAATCCGTTGGCCATGAATCTTTCCCATGATTCCTTCTTGTGTTGGGATCGTTCAGCATCGCTTCCCAATAAATCATATTCCTGGCTCTTCTCAGTAAATTTGTCCAAAAAATCATCACCAAGCAAAGCTTGCAATGCCTTTGCCCTTTCTTCAAATTGTTTACAAAAACTTGCAATGTTTTCCTTCTCCTTTTGATGGCAATTAATCAGATTGCTCATTGTCTTCCCATTCTGTATCAACAGTAGTTGTCATAAATTTCTTGATCCGCATCAATAACTCCACAAGATCATTGAACAGTTTGTTTTCAAAGTCAGCTTCTCGCTCAAGTTTGTCCACCATATGATCGGTACACATCTTCATAATCATTCCATAGACATTGCGTTTATTGTTATCAAACCCGTTCTTCCTGGCCTTCCAATCCTTTTGATCAGCCAAATAGTTAGTTCTTCTTTCTTCATTCTTGATCTCCTTATCAGGATTGCTGTCATTAGTCACCAATACCAATGTTGGTTTCACACTTTCAATATCGAACAGACTCAATGTTCGTACACTCTGAATGATGTCATCAATATGATCCATCTTCATTGTTGATATTTTAATCACCAATGTCTTCTTCACTTCATCAAAGCTAAATTTGGGAATGTTTCCTCTAGTCAGAGGATGAAACTTCTTCTCTTTCTGGCTACCATTGCCACTCTTATTTCCATTGTATTGACCATTACCTCGGCCTTGCTGCGATCTTCCTCGTCCAGCATTTCTTCCATTGGAACCACATCCAGTATTTTGAAAATCGTCCACTCATCATGAGCAAGTTCCTATTCTTTCAAGTCGTAGGAATATATCGACTCCCAATTCAATTCAGTGACTTTTTATAATATATGTTAGAAGTAAGCGATCCACTGCCGCCTGCAATCTACCTGTTCAATTGACTGCGATTTAGCTGTCCAGGTATTGTTGCCTTCTAAGTATGTGAATTTACAGTATATAGAAGTATATAGATCAATCAAAGATCCTACTTTATCAACCAATTCACTCGTTGCTTGCAATATATTATAAAAAGTGAGAACAGTCTGTCAACTTTTGACTTTGACTATTTCTTTTTCAGCTCAGTGGAAATTCTCAGAATTCTCTCTATGTCAGCCTGACAAGCTGCAAGTTCAATCTGTTTATCCGTTCATCTTCCACTGTAGTTGGTACTTTGATTAGTATCCAACTTTGGTTCTTGCTTGAATCTTGCTTTCTTACATCATCAACAGGATGATTTCCATAGAAATAAATTGTCTTTTCTGACTTGCTACACGCGATATTTTTAGTCGTATCAGTCTTCATTTTTAGTCGTATCAGTCAACATCATTTCTCTATCGTTCACATGTATTCTCTTTTTCTCGTTTCTCCAAATATGTACTTCAAAGATCCTAATATATCCAACATCGACTGGCTCATGGTCAAATTGACCACGGTTGATTGGCTCATGGTCAAATTGACCACAGCTCTACTGGCTTGTGGTCAAATTGACCATCCAATCAAATCATCCCACTGAAAATCCCGATTCTCAAGCATGTTGAATGTTGGCGCGTGGGAAGCCCACAATTAATCATCGCAAAACATTTTTGAGAAATCGCAAGTCACAACAACGGCGCGCTGGTACAATGAAACACTCATCCATGACCAAGCAACGTCAAAAGTCATCGACCATGTTTCGCAATAAGGTCCAAATAGTGGGACTCCTCCACAATCAGCAACTATGGCCAATCTTCCAAGCTTCTCTTCAACGATTTTTCTCACAATCTGCGCAACACAGCAGGAATTGAGGAAAAATCATTTCCAGGGTCCACTGTTGTGGTACAGAAGAAAGCAAACAAGCGTGGGATGGAACCCAGCTGTTTGGATCTTCACAAAGCAAAGATGTTAGAAGTAAGTGATTCACAGCCGCCTGCAATCTACCTGTTCAATTGACTGCAATTTAGCTGTCCAGGTATTGTTGCCGTCTAAGTATATGAATTTACAGTATATAGAAGTATATAGATCTATCAGAGATCTTACTTTATCAATCACTTCACTCGTTGCTTGCAATATATTATAAAAAGTGAGAACAGTCTGTCAACTTTTGACTTTGACTCTTTCTTCTCCAGCTCAGTGGAAATTCTCAGTATATAGAAGTATATAGATCTATCAGAGATCCTACTTTATCAACCAATTGACTCGTTGCTTGCAATATATTATAAAAAGTGAGAACAGTCTGTCAACTTTTGACTTTGACTCTTTCTTCTCCAGCTCAGTGGAAATTCTCAGAATTCTCTCTACGTCAGCCTGATATGCTGCAAGTTCAATCTCTTTATCCGTTCACCTTCCACTGTAGTCGGTACTTTGATTAGTATCCAACTTTGGCTCTTGCTTGAATCTTGCTTTCTTACATCATCAACAGGATGATTTCCATAGAAATATAATCCGTTTTCTGACTCGCCACGCTCGATGTTTTTAGTCGCATCAGTCTTCATTTTTAGTCGTATCAGTCGACATCATTTCTCCGTCTCAATCGTTCATAAATACTTGCAACACTCCTGTCTTCTGTCTGTTCTTCAACATTTTCGGTGTGTTCATCATCATAGTTTTCAATAAATTCTTCCGCTTCTTCAAGTAAAGCATCAATTTCATCTTGATCAATCTTTTCATTACGAAGATTCTCATCGCTTTGTTTGTATTTGTTAGAAGTAAGCGATCCAGTGCCGCCTGCAATCTACCTGTTTCAATTGACTGCGATTTAGCTGTCCAGGTATTGTTGCCTTCTAAGTATATGAATTTACAGTATATAGAAGTATATAGATCAATCAAAGATCCTACTTTATCAACCAATTCACTCGTTGCTTGCAATATATTATAAAAAGTGAGAATAGTCTGTCAACTTTTGACTTTGACTCTTTCCTCTCCACCTCAGTGGAAATTCTCAGAATTCTCTCTACGTCAGCCTGATATGCTGCAAGTTCAATCTGTTTATCCGTTCACCTTCCACTGTAGTCGGTACTTTGATTAGTATCCAACTTTGGCTCTTGCTTGAATCTTGCTTTCTTACATCATCAACAGGATGATTTCCATAGAAATATAATCCGTTTTCTGACTCGCCACGCTCGATGTTTTTAGTCGCATCAGTCTTCATTTTTAGTCGTATCAGTCGACATCATTTCTCCGTCTCAATCGTTCATAAATACTTGCAACACTCCTGTCTTCTGTCTGTTCTTCAACATTTTCGGTGTGTTCATCATCATAGTTTTCAATAAATTCTTCCGCTTCTTCAAGTAAAGCATCAATTTCATCTTGATCAATCTTTTCATTACGAAGATTCTCATCGCTTTGTTTGTATTTGTTAGAAGTAAGCGATCCAGTGCCGCCTGCAATCTACCTGTTTCAATTGACTGCGATTTAGCTGTCCAGGTATTGTTGCCTTCTAAGTATATGAATTTACAGTATATAGAAGTATATAGATCAATCAAAGATCCTACTTTATCAACCAATTCACTCGTTGCTTGCAATATATTATAAAAAGTGAGAATAGTCTGTCAACTTTTGACTTTGACTCTTTCCTCTCCACCTCAGTGGAAATTCTCAGAATTCTCTCTACGTCAGCCTGATATGCTGCAAGTTCAATCTGTTTATCCGTTCACCTTCCACTGTAGTCGGTACTTTGATTAGTATCCAACTTTGGCTCTTGCTTGAATCTTGCTTTCTTACATCATCAACAGGATGATTTCCATAGAAATATAATCCGTTTTCTGACTCGCCACGCTCGATGTTTTTAGTCGCATCAGTCTTCATTTTTAGTCGTATCAGTCGACATCATTTCTCCGTCTCAATCGTTCATAAATACTTGCAACACTCCTGTCTTCTGTCTGTTCTTCAACATTTTCGGTGTGTTCATCATCATAGTTTTCAATAAATTCTTCCGCTTCTTCAAGTAAAGCATCAATTTCATCTTGATCAATCTTTTCATTACGAAGATTCTCATCGCTTTGTTTGTATTTGTTAGAAGTAAGCGATCCAGTGCCGCCTGCAATCTACCTGTTTCAATTGACTGCGATTTAGCTGTCCAGGTATTGTTGCCTTCTAAGTATATGAATTTACAGTATATAGAAGTATATAGATCAATCAAAGATCCTACTTTATCAACCAATTCACTCGTTGCTTGCAATATATTATAAAAAGTGAGAATAGTCTGTCAACTTTTGACTTTGACTCTTTCCTCTCCACCTCAGTGGAAATTCTCAGAATTCTCTCTACGTCAGCCTGATATGCTGCAAGTTCAATCTGTTTATCCGTTCACCTTCCACTGTAGTCGGTACTTTGATTAGTATCCAACTTTGGCTCTTGCTTGAATCTTGCTTTCTTACATCATCAACAGGATGATTTCCATAGAAATATAATCCGTTTTCTGACTCGCCACGCTCGATGTTTTTAGTCGCATCAGTCTTCATTTTTAGTCGTATCAGTCGACATCATTTCTCCGTCTCAATCGTTCATAAATACTTGCAACACTCCTGTCTTCTGTCTGTTCTTCAACATTTTCGGTGTGTTCATCATCATAGTTTTCAATAAATTCTTCCGCTTCTTCAAGTAAAGCATCAATTTCATCTTGATCAATCTTTTCATTACGAAGATTCTCATCGCTTTGTTTGTATTTGTTAGAAGTAAGCGATCCAGTGCCGCCTGCAATCTACCTGTTTCAATTGACTGCGATTTAGCTGTCCAGGTATTGTTGCCTTCTAAGTATATGAATTTACAGTATATAGAAGTATATAGATCAATCAAAGATCCTACTTTATCAACCAATTCACTCGTTGCTTGCAATATATTATAAAAAGTGAGAATAGTCTGTCAACTTTTGACTTTGACTCTTTCCTCTCCACCTCAGTGGAAATTCTCAGAATTCTCTCTACGTCAGCCTGATATGCTGCAAGTTCAATCTGTTTATCCGTTCACCTTCCACTGTAGTCGGTACTTTGATTAGTATCCAACTTTGGCTCTTGCTTGAATCTTGCTTTCTTACATCATCAACAGGATGATTTCCATAGAAATATAATCCGTTTTCTGACTCGCCACGCTCGATGTTTTTAGTCGCATCAGTCTTCATTTTTAGTCGTATCAGTCGACATCATTTCTCCGTCTCAATCGTTCATAAATACTTGCAACACTCCTGTCTTCTGTCTGTTCTTCAACATTTTCGGTGTGTTCATCATCATAGTTTTCAATAAATTCTTCCGCTTCTTCAAGTAAAGCATCAATTTCATCTTGATCAATCTTTTCATTACGAAGATTCTCATCGCTTTGTTTGTATTTGTTAGAAGTAAGCGATCCAGTGCCGCCTGCAATCTACCTGTTTCAATTGACTGCGATTTAGCTGTCCAGGTATTGTTGCCTTCTAAGTATATGAATTTACAGTATATAGAAGTATATAGATCAATCAAAGATCCTACTTTATCAACCAATTCACTCGTTGCTTGCAATATATTATAAAAAGTGAGAATAGTCTGTCAACTTTTGACTTTGACTCTTTCCTCTCCACCTCAGTGGAAATTCTCAGAATTCTCTCTACGTCAGCCTGATATGCTGCAAGTTCAATCTGTTTATCCGTTCACCTTCCACTGTAGTCGGTACTTTGATTAGTATCCAACTTTGGCTCTTGCTTGAATCTTGCTTTCTTACATCATCAACAGGATGATTTCCATAGAAATATAATCCGTTTTTCTGACTCGCCACGCTCGATGTTTTTAGTCACATCAATCTTCATTTTTAGTCGTATCAGTCGACATCATTTCTCTATCGTTCACATGCATTCTCTTTTTCTCGTTTCTCCAAATATGTACTTCGAAAATCCTAATATATCCAACACACTCCTGCCGTTTCATTAACATAGTTGATGACAAC
>CAKOGP040001728.1:0-22781 GCA_933822405.4 Cylindrotheca closterium | reverse complement strand
ATAAAGTAGGATCTCTAATAGATCTATATACTTCTATATACTGTAAATTCACATACTTAGAAGGCAACAATACCTGGACAGCTAAATTGCAGTCAATTGAACAGGTAGATTGCAGGCGGCAGTGGATTGCTTACTTCTAACATATATTACAAAAAGTCACTGAGTCGATCTATCCTACGACTTGAAAGAATAGGAACTGAATTGAATTGGGAGTTGATATATTCCTATGACTTGAAATAATAGGAACTTGCTCATGATGAGTGGAAGATTTCAGAATACTGGACGTGGTTCCAATGGAAGAAATGCTGGACGAAACAGTTCGCAGCAAGGCCAAAGTAATTGTCAATACAATGGAAATAAGAGTGGCAATGGTAGCCAAAAAGAGAAGAAGTTTCATCCTCTGACTAGAGGAAAGATTCCCGAATTTAGCTTTGATGAAGTAAAGAAGACATTGGGGATCAAAATGTCAACGATGAAGATGGATCATATTGATGACATGATTCAGAGTGTACGAACCATGAAGTTGTTTGATATTCAAAGTGTGAAGCCGGCATTGGTATTGGTAACTAATGACAGCGATCCTGATAAGGAGATAAAGAATGAAGAAAGAAGAACTAATTATTTGGCTGATCGAAAGGATTGGAAGGCCAGGAAGAACGCGTTTGATAACAATAAACGCAATGTCTATGGAATGATTATGAAAATGTGCACCGATCATATGGTGGACAAGCTTGAGCGAGAAGCTGACTTTGAAAACAAACTATTCAATGATCCTGTGGAGTTATTGATGCGGATCAAGAAATTTATGACGACTACTGTTGATACAGAATGGGAATATTTTGGTCTTTGGAAGACAATGAGCAATCTGATTAATTGCCATCAAAAGGAGAAGGAAAACATTGCGAGTTTTCGTAAACGATTTGAAGAAAGGGCGAAGGCATTGCAAGCTTTGCTCGGTGATGATTTTTTGGACAAGTTTACTGAGGAGAGTCAGGAATATGATTTATTAGGAAGCGATGCTGAACGATCGCAACATAAGAAGGAATCATGGGAAAGATTCATGGCCAACGGATTTCTGTATAATTCCGATAGTAGAGCCAAGTATCAATCAAGAATTGATGGAATGACGGCGCAGTACACGTTGAAGCATCTGGATTTCAAACAACATTGTACATTTCCAACTACTTTGGAAAATGCTGCTGATGTTTTGAATCAACACAAACACGATAACAGGAAGAAGAATTTGAATGGAGGAAATTCGAATGGACAAGGCAAACAGAACAAGTCAAACAACAATCAAAATGACGGAGCTCAGCGTTGAGGCAACGCCAGAAATGCCGATCGACAGCACCTATGAAGTGACTGTCCCGTCTAACTAATAGAACAGATAGATCCGCACCGCAGGTGTGCTGTAAATCACTTTAGTCTTTTAGAATTTTCAGAAAACAATGAGGATTGCAAAACGCTTTGCAATTGCACTGTATTCTGAACATTCGCTTTCTACTTGTTCTAAAGATTCTCGTTGTCGTAAGCTAATACGTCCACGAGTACCAGTCATACTCCGACCAATACATTCCAACCAATATGCCGTGGGACATGTAATTGTAATAAACGTGATTGGCGTTTGTGACTGGTGAGTCACTAATGGCAAATCAGCTTTGCTCCAACGCTCAGTTTTTGCAACAACAAACTTGAGCGTGTTTTGTATGTGGATCAAAAGATCATGCATGTCGCACCTCAATGTGCGGAGCTGCGGGAACAGTGGAAAAACCCGGACAAATATAGGGATTATTCGAACGAGAATGGTCGTGGTAATCGACAAAACATGCAACGTGATGAGAATGTAAAGCGTGATGATGATGAATCGAGAGATTCAAATACTCAATGGAACTATGGACGTTCCAACAATGGATCCCATGGAGGACAATTTATTCAACGAGGACATACTGACAATCATCCAAGACAACAAGGGATGATGTTGTTCCAAGAACTCAACAATACTGGTATCCACTTGGACAGTGGATCTACTTTTCATTTGCGAACCAATGAGGATGACTTTAAAGATTATGCTTGCTTTCTTTGCTCCAAAACCATCAATACCTCCAGGCAATGCATCGCAACCAAGGGCAAGCGCGAAAAGAGCACAAAAACGAATTCGATCCAAGCCATCAAAGATGGGATGCTGTGGGTCCTTTTGAAAGATAGACTGTCGCACTTTCGGTTTTAGAATCTCATTGATATATTTTACAACCTTCTTTGGCCCGGTCCAAATCTCAAAGCTTTCCAGATGGGTGTTGCGCTTGCCCAATGTTGGATTCCGTAGCATGATGTCGCCACATCCATCAGGTACACCTCCGCCCACGTACATTGCAAAATCAGAGTCACCCGACAAGACTGCATCAACATCGCCATCAATTGCATGCTTTGCGATGGCTGGATCCGCTTGCCATAAAGACTTTTGAAGCACTATGCTGCTTCCATTCGTGCTTGCAAAAGACTTCACCAAATCATCAATTTTGTCAATGAAGTCCGGAGGAAGACCTCTCTGCTGCTGATTCTCCTTTCCGCGAATCTGTTTTATCAATTTCTCCTTTTGCGCTAGAACTGCATTGGTTGGATTGGGATGGTTGATCAGATTTGCTAGAGTTGCCCGGTTCTCCATAAGTTGAATTCGGACGCGGTGTCTTCTTGCAACACGATCTTGATGGGCCCTTTTCGAATGATGGCGAACTGGACCGTCCGCATCCAGGATCACATCCACGCCTCTCTCTGCAAAGAATGTTGCAATAATGAAGACTGTTCTAGCTGGACACAAGATTGATTTGCTCAAAAAGAGATATCCGAGCAGAGATATATCAATTGAGATTCTTGGATGGATCCTTGTGGTATGATTGTTGTATCGACGGAGGCGGTGATGTTGCTCCAATAAATAGATAATAGTAAGAAATTCTACCTTGGAAGACTTCCAAAGGATGTTATTTTGATCGTTAATACCCATCACTAGTACGAATAATGCCGTAAAGTGGAGCCATTGTCATTATGTTTAGGTGTGTTTCGTTTCCGATCGTGACTTTTTTCACGAAAAATCTAATCCAAATCGCCCGAACTTTTCGGCCTAAGGGGGGGTCCATTATGCATCATGGTCCAGTAAAATTGGGGAAATTTTTTCATCGTCGCAGCACAACAGATCCAGCACCTGGAGCATTACCTGCAGCTTTTCTGTCACTAATCTTCAGCAATTAGAAAATCAAGAATCATTTCGACCAAAACAATCAATGGACATCTGTTGTCAATAAAGGTTGCCCTTCTGACTATTCTATTGATAATTTTGGCTGCAGACTGTGTTGCTTTTCACAGTGACAGAGATCGAGACTTGATGAAAGAAATTGGAACATTCAACGACGAAAAAGTACCATCACACAAGCGCAAGCTTTTTAATCAGAAAGGTTGTGATGAAAAAGAGTACCCAAACGTTCGTGACAAGACCGGTGACGATGAGCAAACGCAAGGGAAGCGCTTGAAAGCTGAATCCAAACCAGATGACACTGTCAAGACTTCGAAACGACAAAGGTGCGAAAATCGTGAATACGTGAGCAATTATGAAAGTGAGCTTAACATTTTTGATGACAATATAGCTACTTGTCTTGGGACGAATATTTCCTCTCTATCGCACTGCTGAGTTCAAAACGATCAAAGGATCCAGATTCGCCGTCTGGTGCTTGCATGTACGTGTCGTTGCACAGAAAGCTGTCCATTCTAAGACCTTTTCCTCATAGCTCTGCGACTTTAGTGTTGATAAGTATAACCGAGTTGTTGCTGTCGGGTACAATGGGTTCCCGGTAAGTTGGTCTTTGCACTTTGTGTAGTGCGTTATTCCCCTCTGTGAATGATTTCCATACCCTTTTATTCTTATGCTTCTCCTCATCCCTGGTAGAAAGGCTGCTCAGACACCATATTTCCATGGCAGACTGGAAAATCGAAGACAGACCTTCACAGTAAAGAGCCCTATGTCTGTAACTCGATCACAAACGGTAAGTGCCACTTCATTTTGGTTGGACTTTGAGGCAGGTCGAACTGATCCTAGCCCAAGCAATCTGTAACAAATGCAGCGATGATGTAGCCGGATGCCGACTTTACGTGATGTCTTTTCCTGGTAGTGATGACGCAAAAGTTATCATCCAATCTCGGATAAAGGAGGTTGTTATACTTCAAACCAGAGAGACTCTCGACTTTGAATCACCGAGTTGTGATGAACAAGCCAGTCGTATTCTTTTGGATATGGCAAATGTTCGAGTAAGATATTACAAACCTTCCATACCTTCAATTACGCTCAATTTCTTGGCCGAGTCCTCGTCGAATCTGATTGATAAGCCATCTCAAGAACCATCGCACAATGATTTGCTTGCCATCTCGACATCACAAAAAGAAAGTAGAGCTAGTCAGTTGTTGTTGGAGGAAGCCAAGTACGACGTATCCAATATTCCTGACAATGGTAGAAGAAAAGATTATATCTCTTGGCAAGATTATTTTATGGCTATGGCATTTTTGACAGCTGAGCGCTCGAAAGATCCCAATACCCAAGTTGGGTGAGTACCATCGATCACATCGTTTTCTGGACCAGACAGAAATGATGCTCTGATAATCTTGTATCTTTATTGCTGTTGCGTCTCGCCAAAGTGCCTGCATCGTTGACTCAGAGAAACGGATCATAGGGTTGGGCTATAATGGCTTCCCACAAGGGTGTTCTGACCTCCAGCTGCCGTGGGCGAGGGGCAACAAGAATCCTCTAGACAACAAATACCTTTATGTTTGCCACGCCGAAGTTAATGGTAAGACTCAAAGTACCTGATCGCTGATACAATCACGCATACCAACACTGTGCATCATCACAAGCTATTATGAACAAAGGGAGCGCCAATGTGAAGGGCTCTACAATATTTGTTGCCCTGTTTCCATGCGAGAACTGTGCGAAGATGATAATCCAATCAGGGATCAAAGAAGTTGTGTACATGAGCGATTGCTACCACGATACGGATGGAGCCAGAGCTAGTAGAATTATGTTTCAGTGTGCAAATGTGACCCTTAGGCAATACGTTCCGACAATGCAAGAGCTTATTCTGGATTTGACCATGGGGAATCAATACGGAGCGAAGTAGTCATAACCTAATTTCTTAGTTTCCTACCAAAATGTTGTTGATCGGGATGTGAACGAGCTTCACAAAAAAGCCAATGAAACCCATAATCAAGAAACCGACGCCGGTTGCTCTAGCAATGTTCGTGAATTCCTTTCGGTCTGGTTTTGTGCATTTCTTTACCAAATGCACCGAATCCTTGGCAAATTGCTTCAAAGGTTCAATCAAAACCTCGTTAAATCCTTCTTTTTCCATCTTTGGTAATTTCTGTTCGTGGGAAAGCAGGACAGTGAGGAAAACATCTTGAGCAAAAATGAGAGAAAATTTTGAAGCATTACGGCAGGAAGACCCGCGATAAAAAAATACTTCTTCGAATGTAATACCGCTTTTTGCATGAATGGTAAACCACTTCTATGAAGGCCCAAGCTCATATTCAGCATATTGCACCCATCAAAAATGTTCGAAACGTGGAGCTCGTTTGTTAGAGGGCAAATATCATGCTTGCTCATTCGATTTCGTGTCGCATGCAAAAAGGAGGTGGCTTCACTCGCGCTTGCCCCATATCGTTCGATGCCAAGTGTTTCAGTTGCCTTCCAATAGACTTACAGAAGCTACAGTAATTTGAAGGAGTGTTATTAGCCATCGCTACGGTACGAAAGTTTCCTCACTTGAAGAATCGTTGCATACGGCAGTACTGCATTTCCAGTACATTCTAGTTTGGACTCGGTAGGCGGTAGGTACTTGCTACTTGTTTTCCTGGTACATTGATACCGTACATGATACATGATACCGACCGCTTGAAATATATTAAAATCTTTGGGGTCTGTCATGCTTCCGCCAAAAGTCCGTCACCCTTTCTTCCAACCAATATTGACCTGATGCCATTTCCCAAGAAAAATGGAGGAAGCAAAATTGCAAGCATTAGCAGATTCACTCTCTGGCCACGGTGGTCGCAAAGGTCTCGGAACCAGCAGTGGGCAGTATTCTTGGGTCAAGAATGCAGAACCCTCAAGTGGCAAGGGAGACCGCAAAGATGGGCTACCAAACAATCAACTCTATTCCAATTTTGTGAAAGCAGGAACATATGATCCGACCGAAAAGAAAGTGGACGGAGATGGGAGATTGATTAAGAGAGACTTTTCAGATATTGCGGCTGTAGTGGATGATGAAAAGAAGGCACAGAAGGATGCCAAAAAAGCTGCCAAGAAAAAGTTAAAAATGGAAGCAAAGAAAAAATTGAGGCTCGAAGAAAAACGAAAAGCAAAGAAACAAATCAAAGCCTTGAAGAAGGAATCATCGAGAAAACGAAATCGGGATGATGAAGCATCGGAGGCACCGGAATTGAAGAAGGAAAGAACAGAAAAGGAATTGCGACTATCGAATAAAAGAAAGCCAAGAGATGTAATCGAGAAGGACGAGAAGAAGAAAGGTTCGAAAGAAAGCAGCAAGAAAAAGAAGAAAGATAAGCGGTAGTCTCCACCTCGATGAGTACCGGTAGTCGATTGAGGGGTCAATGTCAAGGCTTTTCTATTGGTGGGACTAAATAGATTCAGATCATATTTCCTAGAATCGAGATAAGAAAAACAAAAGTACAACTATCAGTTCAGAACCGGCAATACAAACACGAATTCTATCTCCTGTGTGAATCGGTTGGAGGAATAATCATGCCCAAGGGAAAAGGTTCGGCTTGGCGATAAAAAACTAGACTACGAAAGATATGTAATAAAACTGAAGCATTGTTGCACCATCTATAGGCAAAACTTTGCTAGATGTACCCCTCATTGCCAGGAAGTCCATCCTTGCGCAACTTCACGACTCCGGGTCTCACGAGCTAGAGAACTTCACTCTCGCGTCTTCTTCCGTCAGGAACCCACTGGTAACATTTTGGTTCATATTGCCATTGAACAGGCGTCGTTCCCATGAGTTGATGTCAAAATACAGATATTGAGAACCCGCTGAAGATGAAGAAACACCATCCGCTGGACCTGCAACCTTAAACCAAAGCTTCAGATCTCCGTGATACCGCCACTCTCTAGAGTAGAGTTCTTGCGCTGCGTATGCCTGTAAAACATCTTTAGGAAGAGCGTAAAAGATGTAGAACAATGTTTCAAGTTGAAACTTCGACAGATGGCCAGTTTTCAGTGCCGGTGGTTGCATGTAGTAGCATGAAGGCAGCTATCATTCGTTTGAGGAGAGGATCGTTAGCGCCATTTACCGGTGATACTTTATGAATAAGTAGGGAGAAATACATGGCTTACCTGGAAATGGGGTTCTTTTGTAGATCCCGAACTGTCAGAAAATGGACCAGCAAAGGTGTTGAAGATTTGTTCGTTTGATCCAAGATTGAGGCCCAACATTGTCAGATCTGATCCCAGTGCAAGGGCATTTCTATCAGCATCCGTCATTCGAATCACACCCAATAATCCCAGCAGCCCATAATCCCCACTCAGTGCCGAACCAGCCGCAGCAACTGATCCTCCAATATTGGATGATCCTGCAGAGGATGTTGTTCCTCTCGATTGAAGATTTAAATGCGATGATTGATTCCCGACATTTTGCAAACCCGCCAACCCCCCTAGTCCACCTAAGCTGCCGCCTACCAGAAGTCCTGGTCCTTCTAATTGACTTCCAACTCCACTCGCTGATGGTGCACTATTTCCTCCTTCTATTTCACTTCCGTATATACTACTTGGAGCCCTTGACGAAGTTGGACCAAAGCCTACCCCCCCTTGCGACGAGTTGACACCACTACCAGTACCATCCATCAGCAAAGGCGATGACGAGGGACCAGAACCGCTGTTACCTCCGCTTGGTGGAGCTCCTGGCAACGCCGGGAAGTCCTCAGTTGCCATATTGAAGTTTCCTCCTCCGTTTGAAGCACTGCCCATTGCTAACCTATATAGATTACTTTGTTGCTTGCTGCCTCCTTGTAGCATTTGTTGATGTGCCAATATTTGCTGCTGCTGCTGCTGCTGCTGTTGTTGTTGCTGTTGTTGTTGTTGCTGTTGTTGCTGCTGTTGCTGTTGTCTCAGTGCTGCTGCTAGCCCATTGCCAGAGGCATTTCCAGAAGATCCACTTGAGGCGCTTCCGCCGAGACTAGGAAAGTCATTCAAGTCGAACGCATTGCTTCCGCTTGGAGTACCCCCTGGTGCAGCTGATGAAGAAGGAGCGCCTCCATCACTACCAAAACCATTTGCCAGAGATCCGCTGAATCCTCCAGCTCCCAGCAACAGATCTGACACACCTGACTGCTGAGTTCCGCTAAACATGGCACTACACAAACCAGCCCTTCGTATATCGATTCAACTTATGAAAGAGCAACTGTTGAATTGAGGCAATAATGACTATAGCCTAGAATGGGAAAGAGTGATGTCGCGGATATGGTACCAAGAAGACAAGGGTGAGACAATTGATCTGTAAGGTCCGACAATGATTTTATTAAAAGATTCACGGCAATTTTTTTTGTAGGATGAATGGCAGGGAAGGTTGAAGCAGCAAAGACCATTCCATGGACAACTACTGTTGTCTTATGAGGCATCAAAAGCTTCAAAATATACTACAGTACTGCGAACCTGTAGAACCCTACGACACCGCGAAAGCGATCCAGAAAGCCAACCAGCAAACCAAATGCCGATGACTCGGAGAGCTACAATCCCAAACAGGAAAGACAGTCCCCTTTTGATCACATTCCATGATTTTGGAGCTGCTAAGGATGAAATCGATGCTCACCTTGAGGATATTCTGGGCACTGCAGAGGCTTGGTGTTTCGACTTGGTCCGTTCCTCACTTCAAACATCCTGCGCGAAAGGAACGTGCACAGAAGATGAGTCGCAAAATAGAAATATTGCAATTACACAAGTTTTTGTATTGGAATTTCAACTGATTGTTCTTACTCATTCTCAAAATTCTTCTTTGGGATCCTGCCACGCACTACTGCACATCGATACAAAATCCAAAACTGTGGATCTGTGTCGTGGAACTGTACAAGCAGGAAAGAAACGAAAGCATCGAACAATGCTAGCTATCAAATCAACTATCTCACCGCTTACACGTCGTATGGGGCTGCGATCATTTGCAACGGGGAATAGCCTCAACGACAGCTTGAGCAAGGTGGACCCTGAACTTACAACTCTCATCGAACAAGAAAAGGCTCGACAACGAAACAGTCTCGTGCTGATTGCATCGGAGAACTTTACTTCAAGAGCTGTTCTGGAGGCTCTAGGTTCTGTACTATCCAACAAATACAGCGAGGGTTACCCGGGTGCTCGTTACTATGGAGGAAATGAGAATATCGACCAAGTCGAATTGTTATGTCAGAAGCGCGCCTTGGAGGCCTTCAATCTAGACCCCGAAGAATGGGGAGTGAATGTCCAATCACTCTCTGGGTCACCAGCAAACTTTCAGGTGAGCAAGCATGAAATGAACTGTGTCACTGCAAATCCATTTGACGTTTCCTTGCGATCCTAACACATGAATTTTCGTATATTTTAGGTCTACACTGCCTTGCTAGAAACCCATGATCGAATTTTGTCACTAGATCTCCCACACGGAGGCCACCTGTCTCATGGTTTTCAAACACCAACCAAGAAGATCAGCATGGTTTCGCGCTATTTTGAGTCGATGCCCTACCAACTAGACCCTTCCACTGGACAAATCGACTACGACCAGATGCAAAAGAGTGCTGAACTGTTCCGTCCAAAGTTGATCGTCGCCGGGGCGTCGGCATATTCCCGTCTGATCGACTATCAACGTATTCGAGAGATTGCTGACAGTGTTGGAGCATTTGTCATGTCGGACATGGCACATATCTCTGGACTTGTTTCAGCCGGTGTAATTCCGTCTTGCTTTCCACACAGCGACGTGGTGACTACAACCACGCACAAGAGCCTCCGTGGACCTCGTGGTGCAATGATCTTTTACCGCAAGGGTCAGAAAGCATTGGACAAAAAAGGAAATCCAATCATATACGATATTGAAGATAAAATCAATTTCTCTGTTTTTCCAGGTCTCCAGGGTGGGCCACACAACCACACTATCGGGGCGCTTTCGACTTGTCTGAAACTTGCGAACACTCCAGAATTTGTTGACTACCAAAAGCAAGTTTTGAAGAATTGCACACGACTTGCCGACGAACTAACAAAGAGGGGATATGATCTTGTAAGCGGTGGAACTGACAATCATCTTGTGTTGGTCGACTTGAAATCTTCTCGAAGCATTGATGGGGCGCGTGTCGAAAGAGTCCTCGAACTAGCATGTATTGCAACAAACAAGAACACAATTCCAGGAGACAAGTCAGCTCTCAATCCAGGTGGTATTCGTATGGGAACACCAGCTTTGACATCACGTGGATTGAACGAGGAAGATTTTGCTGCCGTTGCTGAATTCTTCGACCGAGCAGTCAGCATTGCAGTCGACCTGAAGGCCACAGATCAAGGAAAGAAACTGAAGGGATTCAGAGAAATGTGCAAGGTTGGCCCATCTGCACATAGTGACCTTCCAAGGCTGCGCAAGGATGTGTCCGAATTCGCAAGTAGCTTTCCAACGATTGGTTTTGACGAAGACGAAATGGAATTTGATGGAGAGTACAACGTCGACTTTGTGGCTTGATCAACTTCGTTATGGCGACATCGGAACACATTTAATTTTTAGTACTAGAATGAAATCGTATTTACACAGAGCATCTACAAATTTATTTCTTTATTTCTTGGTAGCATTCATAGCAAGAGAGTATAGAAGGGTTCCAAAGATAGCTACACTTGATCCGATAATCGATCCAGTACTCATCTTGGTCTTGAAAGCAACGACAGATGCAACGATGATGACAACACGCTTAATGGTGTTTCCAACAGCATGTGTCACTGGGTTGACCTTTCCGAGGGCAAGGAATGCAACCTCGTTGTATGCGTAATATGAGGCTCCGCCAAGAGCAAGCAAGGTAGAAAGGCTCTTCTTTGTGAAGTCGCCCTTGGCGACGATGTCACCGCATGCCTTGAACATTCCAGTTCCCTCCAAAGCCAACATGAATGGAATCAGAATAAGAGTTGACATAGCAGTGAGAACAGCGTAGAGGTTTTGGGCATCTAGATTTTCACCAATTTTCTTTCCAGACATAGTCTTCTTTGATAGGACACCACGGGCGGCAGAGGAAACGTTGGACAGCATAGCAGAAGCAAGGGCAAGAAAGGTGAAAGAAAGCTCCTTCATGGATGCGATTGCAACACCACCAATGATGGGAAGGAGGGTAAGATACACAGGAATTGGCAAAATTTGTCCAAGCAACAAGGCGTTAAGAGCGCAGGTTACAACGGGCTCGGATGCCTTTACAATGTGTGCGAAGGAGACGGCACCAGCGCCGAGAGCAATGACGGCACCAACATGGACGCCCGTATGGCAGAGAGCAATAGGAATGAGGGTCTTCAACTCGGACGCATTCAACTTGGGCGCCTTTCGGATGCCCAAAAGCCACAATGGAACGAAGTAGAAAATACCAGTAGCCATTTGGATGGTTGCAACAGTCCAAGGAAAGTCAAGAACATTCAGGGCCTGCTTGTTGTAGATGTTGTATGCGATGTTGAAGAGATACCAAAGAGCAAAGTAGAATCCCACTTGAAGAGTTTCAAACAAACCTCCAGATTTGGGCTCTTCCTCCTTCACTTTTGCCCCTCCGGTTGATGACAAAGAGATAGCAGTTGAAGAGCTGACTTGCCTGAAAAGAACAGATTTCACAAAAAGAGATGGGGGATTAGGAAGTTCTCAAACCCACACGATCAACTTGAAAGTCAATGCATCCCTGCCGAAGAAACGCGACTGACACGAAAAAATACTAAACATGCATATGATGTCAAAGATTGGAAGGACTCACTTTGTTGGAAGAGGAAGTTGGGCCTTTCCTGCCAAAGAATTCTTTCCAGCCACATTCTTGACGAAAGCACTGGGGTTAAAGGCGCTAGCTCCAATGGAAACGGAAGCTGCCAATGCAAGTGTCACCAACGCTCTTGCTGCAATTTTCATGGTGATGATCCAAGTGAGATTGATGAAATTAAAAGATTTGGGTGCTCACTATCAGATGTGACACGTACTGCAGTTCAGGTACGTACTGTAGCTTCTAGTGCGTTGCAATGTTACAGTCAGTTTAGTCAGTCGACTGACGTACTTGCACCTACACGCACCAGTACTGCTAGATACACTACCAGACATCTCGCGACTAGTTTGATCCCGCCACATTTGATATCAAAAGACAAGTCAGCCATCAACACCACTGCTGTACATTTTACGATAATATATTAATGAATTTTCCCTTTGCGTTTGAAATGAAACGCTACGAATAGAAACAGAAAAAGAAATCAGTGTAAAGTGCCCGATAAGATCAGAGCAAGACACTGTATTGTGGGCATTCAAACCAGCAAATGCCGTTTGTCAACTCGTTTCTCTCAGACCTCAGGCAACTTCGTCCTTTGCCTCCAAGTAGAGTGTTTGTTGTTTGGTTAGTGTTCCATCTTCTTTTTCTAACGAAGCCGCTGTACGGCTGGACGCCTTTCGGGAAAACTGTGGCAATGGTCATAGAAGGACCTAAGAATGCAACATCGCATCACCCTCGATTTATGGAGCTGGCCTTGAAGCAAGCAAAAAAAGCCTGGGAGAAAGGTGAAGTTCCGATCGGTGCTGTCGTGGTTGGAAGGTCTGAAGACGGGGAATTCAAAGTCGTTTCGAAGGCACACAATAACGTTGAAACTGAATTCGATGCCTCTGCGCATGCAGAGTTACTCGCTTTGCGAAAGGCGGCATCGAAGGCAAGAAACTGGCGTCTTACAAATACAACTCTGTATACTACCTTGGAGCCATGTCCCATGTGCTTGGCAGCGGCGCAAGCTTTCCGAGTTTCGTCTATCGTCTATGGCGCTCCAGATCTCCGACTAGGCGCAATAAAGACACACATGCAACTCCTGGAGGTAGACCATCCTTATCACACAATAGAAGAAGTAGTTCCAGACGTGTATTCTGAAGAAAGTGCTGCAATGCTTAGATCATTTTTCCGTGCTAGACGACAGCGATCGTCGAACTCAATGAAACGAGAACCTCGGCACGGAGTACTGAAGAGGTTCTTCTCAAATATTCGTAGTTTACTGTAGGATACAAAAGGATCTTTAAATGATCTATTTCTATTGTCGGCGTTTAAAAAAAAATCTTGACTCACGGTCAGACGTTTTCTGAAACTTTGTACTGTACTGTAAAATATTAATACCATTTCCCTTCCACCTGGAAGCTTCCCAAGATCATTTTTCTTTCAATAGAATCCATCACCTATCTACAGTACCGGTACCTCTAGTGCCTCTCGCTCCCCTTTGCTCCATATTCATAGCCAATCATCTCTTGAATATCATCAGCCTTCGGATCTTAGAAAGAACGCATATCGAAGTCCAAAATGCGTATGGGTAAAGTTGAAAGACCAAGCCGAGAGGAAACGAAGCCTCCTCGAGCTGATTCCAAAACGAAGCCGAAGCATGCTGCTGCTGCCAGTGTGGTTGGGCAGGTTTCACCCGATATTATATCAACTTATTTCACACCTGTATTGACGGAACTTGCGGCACAGGCGTTAGGAGACTACGCTGCAAATCTGCTTGAATATGACGATATTATACGTGACATGAAGGCCATGAAGGAAAAGCAAACAGTTGTTGATGCCGATGGGAAGATTCGAGGTATCGAAGCCCCAGAACCGCCAATCGCACCGTTATACCGTTCTGAATATTACGTGAAGGAATTGCGTCAAGTCCTTTCGGAAACCTCAGACCATTTTCAGTCAAAAAAAGGTGGATGGAGAGTTCATGCCAGAGCATCACGCTTCGAGCGGTTAATGGACCAAAAATACGGAATCTTTCGCCCTTTCTTGAAGCAGCATCCCGAGGTGGATAAGTTTGTACGTTCTGTGCAAGTGAAGTATGCCAATGGCTATTTTAGCCCGATACGACAAGGAAAGCCTCCAATTCCTAAAAGTACAGCTGTGATCATTTTGTTCATGATGAAGCGTGGAGATATGAAGTGGGAAATATTGACTCTTTCAGCGCTATTTTTCCTCGTGGGTTTGCAACCATGGGCCTTAGTCATTCTTGTCGCTGGAGGTCATACATTACTTGAGGGGCGTAAAAAGAGAGCTGTAAAGCCAATGGAAACACACATTCCTACTGCCAGGCCATACTTTCGGAGTAATCGGGACGAAGCATCGAGTCGGAAGACCAAGACCGACTTCCTATCGAGACCTGTGGGTAAAAAACATGTACCCAAAGAAAGAATTAATATGATGAAATACGATACGATGATACTAGGTTCGGGCCCAGATGTCTTGTATACTGCTTCCTTGCTCTCTCGAGCTGGCAGAAAGGTATTGGTGATGACGGCGAGATCAGATGCTAGTGGTTGCTACACAATCGAAGATTGTAATTCAGGGGAGGCAAAGAAATTCCACAATGTCCCTTTTGATGTTTGCTCTTCCAACGTTTCCAAGATAAGTGGTCAGCAGGAATTACTGGCGCCAGCCCTTAGCAACTCTACAGATTTTCAAGGTGGAGTTCGATTTGCAAAAATTGGCTCAGAGGCTGATGGCTACGCTTTTCAGATACTGTCGGTTCCAAGTATGGGAGGCGATGATACTCCTTGCCCTTTCGTTCTACGTGGTCGCGGTGTCTCAAGCCTTATGGAAGACGCGGCAGCATCTTTAGGAGATGGTTGGCCTGACGCAAGTGGATCAATCGGGAACTCTGCAACTGGGCTCTATTCTGCCACATGTGAGTCCATAAATTCTAGTGCAGCGAACTACTACCTATCAAAAATCATCGAGGATAGTGTGAATGAGATGAGAAACGATGGCATTTACCACAGCGTAGCCTCTCGATATGCCTCAGGGTTTCTGGACAAAGGGTTCCCATCCAATCCCCATGCTCGATCTTTGATGGCGGCAATTGGAATGAATGGGGAAGATATCAAGCCCACAAAGACAAGCATGGCTCCCCATGTAACCAATGTCTCAGCAGCATTGAGTGGTGAAGGAATGCACTACCCTGTAGGTGGCCCAAGAGCGCTTTGCCATGCACTATCGACTGTTGTGGAGCAGAGTGGTGGCTGCGTTCTCACAAATGTTCCTGTAACAGAGCTGATTTTCGAACATTTTGATGCACTTGCTCCGAACCAAAGGGATGAAAAGAAAATGTCAGCACCGCGATGTTTGGGGGTGAAATTATCTGATGGCACCGAACTAAAGTTCGACATGAAGAGCTGGAGAAATCAGGATTATTCTCCTGCAGTTATTTCGATGCATGGTTTCATTACAACTTTCATCCGCCTCATGCCTGACGATATCCGTACCAAATACAAAGTGCCTCGTGGATTGCCTGCACTTAGCGAAAGTCGTCCCGTCTTCAAGCTGCTGTTTGGGCTTCGAGGTTCTGCAACGGATCTCGAGGTGACAGGAATTGATTTCTGTAGGGTTCCGGGCGCTGGGCTAGCTCAAGATGAATTGGATCCTGTGAAAAATGAAATGAAACACATGGGATCTACAGGTGGTCGCCGGATGGACAACGTCATTTCAGAGCACATAAATCAAGAATCGAATGATGCTCCTGAAGCAGCAAAGGAAAATGACAACAAAAAGGCTAAGGAGCTTAAAAATAAGTCCCATGTGAGGTTCGAAACAGGGGCTTCCTGGATGAAGGTTTCGTTTCCTTCTGCAAAGGATCCATCTTTCGAGTCTAGACATGGCAGTATCACAACCTGTGTGGTCACAGTCGAAGCAGATGATGACTTTGTATCTTTGTTTGAGACGAAACCGAGGCTCTACAGTTCTCAAAAAGACCAAGGAAACACTACTGACAAGTATCAAGTTTTGATCGACCGAATCAAATGTGATCTATTGAATGTGTTTCCCCAGCTAGAAGGTATTGTCCTGTATCGTTCCTGCCGAATCATTTCTGCTCGCTTTTGCTTAAATCTCGCTTCACATCGATACAGGAAAAATTGTCTGCTCACAGTTAATTGGTCCAATATACCGTGGGCTGAGTCATAATCCAGAGCGTTATGTTGCGAAGGGAGTGCGTCCACAGTCGCAATATCCTGGTCTTTTTGCTGGTGGTTCTGATTTGACTGTCGGCGAATCATTCAGTGCTTCGATTGTAGCTGGTTGGCTAACAGCAAATGCCGTCATGGGATACAGTGCAATCGACTATCTATTCCTGCAGAAGAACATCACTTCAGATATCATCAATTTCCTCGAAGAACCTGATGTGGATGATAATGAAGATACCGCAGTGCCATACGATATGCCCCAGTCCGAAATTTCGGCTTTTAGCTAGCCCGAAAATGTAGACTGGAAAGCCATTGTTACAATAACTGCAATACTTTTACTGTAGAGTGAATACTAGTAGGCTTCATTAAAATCTTTCACCCAAAGCGTCACGCTCTCCCGGATTTCAGACACCAAACTGTCTCTGCACTCTGCGGCTGCATTGATGTTGTCTTTGGGGCCATTTTTCCATCCATCAATTATTACCTCCAGTTCTTCATGATGAGTACTACAGATATCAGGCAACTTCATCGATCCACTCGCGACTACTTCCTCACTACCACTGTCGCGGATTTCGTAGTCCACATTGCAGTGGAAGTCAAAAATGTAGCGTTTCTTTCCACTGACCAGTGCAACAGAAGCATCCCCAGTCATATCAGTCGCTTCCGTGATAAAACCACAAAGAGCCGCTGATTCAACTTTTGTTTGCTTGAGTCTTTGGGTGAGACGATCTCTACACCAAATACCACAGTCCCGTTCTTCCCACGTCTGGGCCGTATTCCATTTGGAGCCTGAGCTTACAATGTCCGATTGCTGTGAGCCCGAATCAAGTTTCTTCGGGGCATTGCGCTGGGCCGCCAGCATCTTCTCTTCTTTTGTTTGCTCACGGGTAAAATATGAAGTAACGGAACCGTCCCGCAGTGTCTTGTATCCCCGCAGAGCCTGAAGTTCCTTGTCTGTGAGCTCTTCATCAGAGTCACTGTCATCAGCCTTTGTCAGTTCGCGTAGCTTCCTCCGTCTTTCCTTCTCAGCTTCCATCCTTTTCCTCTCTTCCTCCTCTTTTTCTTCCTCCTGTTTCTTCGATTCTTGCTCATACTCGTCGAAACTACAAGCTGATTCCCCACGTGCCATTCGACGGACACATTCGTCCTCCCAGTCCTTTCGTCTCTTCGCTTTCAATTCCTCAGCTTTTCTCTTGGATTCTATCTCTGCTTCCTTTTTCAGTCGCTTCTCCTCCTCCTTGTCGTCATAAAGTAGACCGCCATTAGAAAAAGCCTTCTGCATACTCTGCCTTGCCTTTCCATTTTCTTTTGCTATTGAATGCTTGATGGATGCAAGTTCTTTACGGACAGCACTATTCTTGGAATCATATTTCAGTGCTTCGCGCAAGTCATCTCGAGCCTTTTTGTATTCACCAAGTTTCCGATTGGCTTCACAAAATAATGGGTGGTAATAGAAGAGGCTTCAGCGCGTAAATCTCAATCTCAACGTTTTCATCCCATTTACTCACCTACGGCTCGTCTGTAAAAGGCCTTGACATTATTATTTTCAATCTTTAGGACACTCGAAGCAACCACGGCACTCTCCTTGTACTTATTCAATTTGAAATACATCATGCTAAGGTTTGATTGTAACGAAACAAGAAGTGATTTAACCTGAGGATCTCCCGTGTTGGCTTTGTTCAGTGGTTTGAGTGTACTTGTTCCGCGGCGATAGGACCTAGAATGTCGGAATGAAGGGATAGCATTAATTTCGAAACAGGACCAGTCATGTTCCGAAGCTTATTAACTTACCTCAAGGCTTTTTCGTAGTCTTGAGCTTTGAAATAAGTATTACCTTCTTCCTTTAGTCTCGTAGCTTTGATTAGGAGCAATTCAGGATCCTTTTTTGCCTCGGAAGTATCCATGTCATAAGTGTCAGAATTGTCAGATTCTGTGGACGAGACGCTAGCGGAGTTTTCATCCGAAGATGCTTCTGACTCTACTTTCTTTTCTTCATTCATAGAAAGGTCCTCCCCTAATTCTACTTGCATGCCCTCGATATCTTCAGTTCTAACAGATGATTCAGCCATCCTTCAATCCAATCTTCAATTACTGCGACAGGTTGCGTCAGTCTAGGTACAGTTTGATCTGATGAGTATTTTGAAAAGGAACGTGTCTGTCTATCGTCAGTCTCCTCCAATACTTCATAAAAGAAATCGATAGAAGTACTCCTCCAATACTTCATTTAAAAAATCGACAGAAGTACTACTGGTACAGTACGAGTATTGTATTCTTCGAAAGTTTTTAAAAAAATCAGTAGTATCAAACTCCTTGCTTCGCATGTATCATTTCGGAATCGGTGCGCCGTAGGGCTTCTCGATATCCAAATATCCCAGCTTTCCGTGTTTGGTGCAGAAACCAAAGAAGTGATCCTTTTGGTATGTCCCATTGCCGAAAGCCTCTCGACCCCAGGATTGCTCTAAGTCGCTCCGTATTCTATACCATTGATGGTGCAGTTTTCGACACAGACGCAGCTGAATGATATCTGAATCCTGTGGTAAACATAACCACGGCTTCTGGCAAAGAGTAAAGTGCGCCGAGACCACGTCTTCAAGTGGGCGGTTTCTGCAGTCTTCGCACTCTTCTTGGTTAGTCCGGCACCTTCCCTGTGGGATATCGTTTATTGTCCTCTTGTCTTTTGGATTGTCTGCCATTTGGTTGTAAATACATCGGCTGAGTTCAATGGCTTCATTATCGTGCAAAACATCGTAGTAATATGGAATTAAACCTTAAAAGTCACAAATGGGAGTGAGGTTTTGATAGAGTCAATTCATAACATCTTGCCGAACTCTTCTTACCTTGAAACGTCATAAAGCCATAGAAAGGACCTACTATTCCTCCCCATCCCGTTCCCTCCTTGTCAATTCCTTTCTTGATTATGCGAACAAATTCCTCGTACACTTTCATATCTGGACGAAGCACGAGGAAACCCCCTTGGACAGGCTTATAGGTTCGACCCGGGCCGACCATATTGTCTGTTGTGCAAGGAATGAAAGCGAAAATTGAGTATCCGCCACAACTGACAGCATTGTTTCGTTGGTCTACGTACAGTCCCGCGTGAAAAATGCATTGACTTTCTCTGGAAGACTTTTTTCCGGCCACATTATTGGCACATTGATCGTGTCCCAGTCATCTGGTGACTTTGCCATCATCATATCAAATAGTGCATCCATCGGTTTCAGAACAACTACATCTAGATCCAAGTGTACAACCACTGGGTGTTCTGTCAGAGTGTACGCTTCAAGCTTTACTAGTTCCTTCTCACCACAGCACCCGTTCGATTCCTTTGTCGTAAAAGGCGAATGGATAAAAACTGGACGGTGAGAGGCCAAAGGTGGCTAGGACAGCAACTATTTATGATTTGAAAAAGATTTGATGACTTACAATTTTTTCTCTTAAGAATTTCCCCTCAATATCCTTGACAGCAACTGGTGTTTCTCGTTGGATCAACTCATATCCAAGATCCTTTAAAGTGAGTGCACAGGCTTCTCCATCGGGGTGATATATTGCGTACATCTTGTAATTATAGCGACCATTCCCGTGTATAGATGTTAAATGGACTGCATGCTTCAGGACAGCCGCGCCCTCTGTTATGGGATCCGAGCCGCAACCTGTAATGGTAACTGCCCACCCTATGGTCTCCGCATCAGTTGTAGATGATAACATTTGAACTGGTTGAGTGGCTGGATTTGCGTCCTTCCCAAATCTACCATTTGATCCAGCATCGACGCTTCCATCAACCTTACTTCGCATTGGTGCATTCGTTTTTTCTACAACAGCTTGATTTTCGCTTGAAGGCGCCACGCTGTGACCTTTTCCAACAATCATCAATAAACCAGCGGCATAAAGAGCGACGATGATTAAACTTCCGACAATAATAACATGTTGAATTGGAATGGGCGATCGACGCTGCTTCCCACCGATTCTTCGTCTTCCCAGTAGTCCTTGTAAAGGCATCTAGTAAAGTTTCGATCGCGTCCGCAAAATGGTACTATGGGTAACATTTCATTTTCTGTTCGTTTGTTTTACCTGAGTGGTCGAAGGGGTCAATAACTTTCCTTTATACGACATAACATACCGGTACCTGGGACGCACCACAACGTCAAACGCACGCCCGAAATCTGTCCGTTTAGATTTAAAAAATAATTTTTACAGTATGTTGTCAGCTTCCTTGGCTTGTAATTGGCAGTAGTCTCTGTAACTTTGGGACTTCCGGGGGTAGCCATTGGGTTGATATTGTCAAAGATGTTGGAGGTGGTTTCGAAATGACAAAATCTGAAACTTCCTCCATTACGCAAATAGGCTCATAAATTGCTTATTAATATGACTAGGGACTGAAGTCCTGCAGTTGCATCAACATCATCTCTGGTCAAACACCTAGTGTAAGCGCACATAGTTCACTGAATCCATCAATCTTTCTTCACAGGTTGATTGTATCAATATCACAGAGGGCGGAAATAGGTGTAGATGGCTTTGATGGTGGTAAGTTTTTTAGAATTCGATTCGGTCTGAATGACAAGTTGGTGTCTATTTTTGGCCCTGGCATGAAAAAATGAGCGATCTGGGGTCGTAACCAACCCTTCCACATACTCTACATGTTGTAGAATGCATTGGCTTGTTATTGGAAGTGAGTTATGCAACTTTGGGGCTTCAAGAAATGGTCTTTGGTGTGGTGGTGGTGTCGATCTGATGAATACCAAATTTTTTGTCAAAACAGGATTGTTTCGGCCGAAAAAGGAAAATGACACATCTACATCAGCTTGGAACCCAAATTTTTGAAGCAAACTTCCACTATATAAAAGTATTTGGTGTGTAAAATCGTATTCTATAATTCCATCATTAAGCTATTTAACAGATGTGATTTGTGTCAAATTTTGGGGAGTCATCCCTGAACAGGGATGACTGACCCCCGATGGGTTAAAAGATGATTGGAGAATGTGAATGAATGGAAGTTTGCGACAAGACCATCATGTTGTGCTGGTGCCAACATTTAGTCCCGCCCAGTTCAAAATCATTGCCATTGTCACGTTACGCAAGCTAGACCAAAAGAAGAATTGGATGTATACCGACCAATCACAAGCAAGTATGTGGGCATGCTTTAGTGCTAGTAACATTTGGAACAGACTGGCAGACAAAAACAATATTCCTGAGGGTGGCGCCCCATGTCATCTTCTATATGCTGATGTGCTATTCAAGAAGTATGCTAGCAATAGTGATGCAGCGCAAATACATTTCTTAAATGGGCTTGGATTTTCATTCCTCTTGTGCATGACCTACACCACCAGGTGATTGGGATGGATCTCCGACTGATTGGATGAAACAGGTTGGTCACAATGACTTCCATTGTCTATGATGCTACTACATTTGGGCGCTTTGATAAATGTGGGATGTCAAATGCTACAAAGCAGGCCTCAAGTAGTGTGATGTTGCTAGCTTGATTAACAACGGCTACATTGTCCATTGGAGCGGTTGGCACAAGGGTGGCAAGTCAGATATAGAGATTTTGCGAGAGGAGCTGAAGTCAAAATTGGACGCAGGCGAATGTGTCAAGGCCAATGCTGAGTGTTCAGGCAAATCATGCTGTTTGAACAATAATCAGGACAAGACTCAGAACGAGAGACCATTCCATCAATTCAGTGATCACAACATGATGATGAAAGACAATGTCTACGGTACAGACACCAACATCGCATGTTGATTAGAGGTTGCAAATATAATATGTCCAGAAAACAACCTTTTCCAGAATGATACTGTCATGATGAAATCAAATCTCACGGCAGAATATCAAGTACATCCAACCGCATCTACAACAGCAAGTCCGACAAGCCAACTCTAGCAAAGAAGACAGGAGAACATTTGAATGATTGAAATGTGTCAAGGGAGCAAGACTGAATTACAAACAAGAATGAACTTGCATCAAATGCTAGTACGCTGCTGGTGGAAGTACTGACCATGCAAGCGGAACTCCAAAGTGATAGCAACAGCAATAAGACTATCAATCATGAACAAAGCAATGAAAAGAGTATGACTACAATTGATCATGAGCGCAACGATAATCTGTCGCTAAAACAACACATTGCAATAGAACAATCAGCAGAATTTGCTGTCATTGGGACGCAAGAACTCATTGCAACCTACTGTATGCATGAGGTCTGCGACAAAGCTAATGAGATCAAACAAGTGCTGAATCCACAACAACACTACTACCTTCAATTGAGTTTGAACAAACCATTCAACAACCAAAAGTGTGTGTTAAATGTTATGTTAGAATAAAGCAAAATGTGCTCTATCGTGAGTGCCTTTAGCGCTCAGAACAAACTCTCTGCAATCTAAATTCGTAATCGACGGTACAACACTTTCACGACAATAGTTCTCCTGTGTCTAGGTATACTTTGAGTGAAATTGTTCCTATTTGATTAATGTTTGGTTTGAATTGATGATTCAATCACAAAAGTGAGTTCGACAATTTTCCCTTGGAAAATCCCTTGTTTACAGAACTCGATTCGACTTCTACGACAATTCTGTGTTGAATGCAGTACTTTGGGATATCTTGCA
>CAKOGP040001727.1:0-22796 GCA_933822405.4 Cylindrotheca closterium | reverse complement strand
TGTAATCGACTGTACAACACTTTCACGACAATAGTTCTCCTTTGTCTAGGTATACTTTGAGTGAAATTGTTCCTATTTGATTAATATTTGGCTTGAATTGATGATTCAATCACAAAAGTAAGTTCAACCATTTTCCCTAGGAAAATCCCTTGTTTACAGAACTTGATTCGACCTCTATGACAATTCTGTGTTGAATGCAGTACTTTGGGACATCTTGTATTATTCCCTACTGCATCGTACACAACATCGATATCTCACTTGTATAGCTAGAAATCTATTTGGACTCATCATGCTAGAATAAAGCAAAATGTGCTTTATCGTGAGTGCCTTTAGCGCTCAGAAAAAACTCTCTGCAATCTAAATTTGTAATCGACTCTACAACTCTTTCACGACAATAGTTCTCCTGTGTCTAGGTATACTTTGAGTGAAATTGTTCCTATTTGATTAATATTTGGCTTGAAATGATGATTCAGTCACAAAAGTAAGTTCAACAATTTCCCCTTGGAAAATCCCTTGTTTACAGAACTTGATTTGACTTCTACAACAATTCTGTGTTGAATGCAGTACTTTGGGACATCTTGTATTACTCCCTACTGCCTTGTACACAACACCAATTTCTCACTTGTATAGGGTCATTCCCTTTTTGTGTGGATGTAGATTGTCCAACAGACTTGCGTCTGGCATACTTGCGTCTGGCATACTTGCGTCAAATCCCGACCTCACGATCAAAGTCCGATCGTACGTGTCGAAAACTTTGTACTTGAATAGTTTCTTTTTGGAACGTAAAAACTCATATTTCGTCATTGTGACAATCACCATTGGCAGCAATGGGACATGCTCTCATTCACTGTTTATTTTTGTTTGGTATTTTCATTTTGAACATATACATACTTGTCTAACCTATTCCTGTGGACCAAGAATCAGATCCCTGAACTTGCGAAATCCGCAATCATATTGTCAGTTGGACAGCATTCGATCTTAACATTTCCTTTCTCAACTTGATCTGTGATAAACAAATAACGAATATTGAGGGCTCCGCTTCTTTTGCCCGTGCTATTGCGACCATTCTCTTCCAGTAGAATCACGCTTTTGTTATCCTGATACAAGATATTCTTCTTGATTGGATACCCTTGCCACTTCATAAACAACTTTGTCCATAGTATCATTGTGACAACATCGTCAACAGCAATCAGTTCCGCTTCCGTACTGCTTCTGCTGTTTAGCTTTTGTTTCTTCAACATCACTTGAGACTACACCTCCTCCAAAGGACAGAGTGCCGCCAGTATGGCTCTTGAAATCTGGATGCACTGCAAATGATGCGTTGATCATCCATTTCATGACTTGTAGTGATTCTGCAGAAAGTGTCAGGTGATACAACGATGTACAAAACAAATATCGCATCATGCGAACACACTTCTTCCAATCAGACTGGATATCCAAACGAGCTCGCTTAGAGACATAAAGTCCTCTTGGAACAGTAGTATGGAAGATCTGACGGTACTCAGCACTGAGTAACTTCCCTTTACCAGCTTCCAGTAAATTGTTACCAGCTGGTATTTCCTGCTTTGAATCCTTGTTGAACTTAATAGGAATATCTTCCAACATGTTCATGCGGATTTTGAGTTTTCCTTTCACCGAGAAATCCAAAGTCATTCCAAGATATCTGTGTATTTTTCCTCTGATGATTTTACATGCCTGAACCGAACCATATCTCATGTTCAACCATTCAGCAAATTTGTCATTTACTTTTGGATCCATGTGACTTGACATAAGATCGTCAACATGAAATCTGATAGTTTGCTGTTTTTCATCAACAACTTTGTTAGCAACACATGGGTCATACGGATTGAAAACAAATCCCTTTGCCTCCAAATCACTTCGAAATTGATTATAGAATAGGAGGCTCGATTGCAACATCCCATATATAGCACGTAGTACCCGCACATAGATTACTCGCTTTCCGTTCTCTAATACAACGTATTTGCGATACTCTGGGGCCATGTCAATCAATATCTGGACCATCATGCCAGTGATTTTCATGTAGACGCGATCTTCTCCTTCCTTAGCATCAGGCATATAAGTTTGAATGAAAGCGTTAGGCACGTCCAGCGTCATTATATCTCTACCTTCGTGTGCATCAATAACACAAGTAGTGGTGATTGCTTCCTGCGAAGCAGTTGGACTTGCAGTGTCCTCTCGCGATAACCATTCACGAGTTCCATCGCCTCGGAATACTAGGCAGCCTTTAATTGTCTTTTCAAATTGCTTCTCTGCGAGTAACATCATTGCTGATTGGGCTTTCATCATCACCAGACTTCTTCAGTCCTTGATTTATGTAATACTGTTGAATGAAGTTCAGCAGTGTCCTCTCGCGATAACCATTCACGAGTTCCATCGCCTCGGAATACTAGGCAGCCTTTAATTGTCTTTTCCAATTGCTTCTCCGTGAGTAACATCATCGCTGATTGTGCCTTCTTTCGCTCAGACGCGGTCATGTCTTTGACAAATTTGGGAGTGAAACAATCTCTCAGGAGCATTTGTCTCAATTCCTTATCCACAGCATCCTTTCCATCATCACCAAACTTCTTAAGTCCTTGATTGATGTAATACTGTTGAATGAAGTTCAGACCTTCGTCAGTATCGAACTTGGCCTTGATCTGCATCATGCAACGAGCGATCAGAATAGCATCGTGCTCTTCATAATCAGCTTTCATCTCATTCCCAATATGTTGGAAACATAGATTGTGCTGTGCTTCAAGGATAGCTTTACTGTCTTTTGTACTGCGACTTCCTTCTTTTGTACAAATACCAGATTTTAACTTGTTCTTCAACGGTTTCAAGTGCCCAACTCTTCTCTTGATGCTTGCGTCTTGTTGCAACTTGATTCTTGTTCTTATTGGCAGAACTGCCACTCCTGCTTGAAGGCCATTCTCTTGGTTTCTTTGGAACTTGAGAAAGGTTCAGCCCAGACATTGCAGCTTGCGCATACGTTTGCCCAGATTGAGTGATTTTTGCTACTTGAGGCTCTTCAGGCTCAAATACAATCTCTTCTTTTGGTGGCTCTTGTAGGTCCTCCAGATCAGTAACAAGGCTCCCAATTTCATCGGTTCCTCTATCGACATTCTCTTGATGGTGATCCCAATCAGCCACATTAAGTTCTTCCTCTTCATCGCCTTCATCACCCGAATTGTTGTCTGATTCATAGTCATCATCTCCTTGGAATCTGACAGTGAGTTCTGGCATATCATCAACATCATTGTCTGCATCTGCCAAGAGCTCTTCTCTTTTGGAGCCATTGATATCATCGAATTGTCCATGTAGGTTGAAATCACGTTCATCTTCATCTTCAGGTTCATAGTCCTGATCAAAGGCTTCTTCTAAGTAACCTTGTTCTGTGTCATCCACTCCTGCGTTTTGATTGCCATCTTGAAATGTCTCCAAATCTCTCTTCTTATCAAAGAACTTCATGGAAGTAACACCTTTGGCAACAGCCCAAGCTTCAACAAGCTGGATTACTTGATTGGTAACGGGTAGTACAAAGACCTTGGGTCAGGAAATCATCTTCTTAGTATTGAGGTTGAGCACGCGGTGCCCAGTACGTTGTCCCTTCATAGGTTCAATGTAAATTGCTTCAATACTTCTGGGTTCCATCGAATTGTTGGAATCCGTCCCAATTGCATGAACATATTGTCCAGGTTCAGCAAGCATGTCACTCTTGTAGTTGATATTGACATTATCAATGACTTGCTGCGGACTGAAATGTGATGAGATACTGTCTTTCTGGGGAAAGACATTCAATAGCTCAGCGGCTCAACGTCCACAACATTCAGTGATCACTTTTGGGACCACTTTGTAGGGTAATCGTGCAAGAGCTACTCTGGCTCTTTCTTTCAGCATCCAATTGTTTCGCTCAGCGGTAGGTTTGTGGTCTCCAGCTGCAGTTGGGTCAATAGTAACACCCATGTCGTCTAGCATATCATCCGTGAGAGGAATGAACGCCCAATCACACTTGATGATCTTGACTTGAAAGCCTGCCTTGTTGTAGCGGCGGAATATCTTATCCAATGCTTCAAATACAGGGTCAGTCTTCAGGTTCTGCAGGGGAATACATGAGCGATAACGCACGTTGTTGAGACATATCAATGCTGTTGACAAGTCTTCTGCATACAACATTGCCACAGAAATCAAGAGGAGCAATTCGTCGGGAGCACTTAGGAAAATATCTAGTGAAAAAGTTTTTACGCGAAACATTGTAGTCCTGAACTACTGAGGTTTTTCCAAAATACATTCGTATCGTGTCATCAAAATGACCAAAAATGGGGTATTCAAAGTTGTCATGAAAACCCTGCAATTCTATTGGTTGATTGAAAAAACAAAAATAGTCGCTTGGAAACCATGGGTTGGAGGACGCAATCAAAAGCGCACTAAATCATGTTTTCGTTAGACAAAACAGCCGTTCTTAATGATCTGAATAATATTCAGGGAGAGAAAGGTTGCCCCCTCCTAAGTTGGTATTTTATCCAACGTGTTCTTGGCATTCGCACGGAGGCATTTTCACGGAAACGAATCAGGACAGCAGCGATTCACCAAAAATCGAATCCAGTTTCTCCATGATAATGGTCCAATCCAATGAGTCGTAGGTACCAGACTCTTTGTACGGTATCTGTTTTCCGATTGTTCGGTATGGTGATGGTTTGTATGTGACGCCTTTTTCATACACAACAATTTGGTTGTAGTAATGAATATGCTTCACTTGAGATGGAATCACTTTCCACCAGCTACTATCGAAGACATCATCGGCGACCTGATCAAGATCAGGTCTAGTTATGATACTCTTACCACTTACCGATGACGCTAGCAGCCAGTCCATGGTTTGATGGACCAGACCAACCATGGTATGTTTAAGGAACTCAGGGCTGTTACTTACGTGCTCATTTGGTAAGCCCCCGAATTTTTTAAGCCAAGAAGTTGCTAAGTCTTCACACATGTAGACACCCTGTGATTGCACATGTGGAAGCATGTGTTTGATTGTAAACATCTGCTGCTCCATAGTATGCCCACCATCGTCAAGAAATATATCAACATGAGGATACTTGGCTTTAATCTCGTCCAAGAATTTCCCGTCAGTGCTATCGCCTATTTCGATGTGAACATTGAAGTCGTCATTTTCAGATGTTTCGAACATTTTGGTTGACGGATTGATGTCAATGCCGACATAGGTGAGCCCAGGCCCGAAATATTTTCGCAGCACTGGAATCTTTCCACCACTCTGCACACCAATTTCCATGAAAACAACATTATTCTTCTTCCTGAATCTTGCCATGTGGTTGTGGTAGGCTTCAAAGTAGTGCAGCCACGAATCGAACAAGGGAAGGTCAGGAAAATTGTGAGAACTGGGAGCGCTTAATTCCATCACATACCGATGAAATGGTGTGATTGTGTCTGTGACTGATGAGTGATTTTTTCTGTTTACGATAAAAGAAAATTGCTTGCTTCTGACGGAACGTTCCAACGGTGCCAAGGCTCGCAGATCAGAGATGTAGGTTGTCGAAAGTTCTGCACTGAGCATTCTAGAATTTGTGGATAGACCCCAAATCCATCCAATGATCAATGTGATTAAATGGAGAAGCAGTTGTAGATTCTGACTACCTCTCTTGCGTTTCATCATTGTAAAGTACTTGCAGACAATTCAGGTGGAGCAAAAGTCTAATATTAGTTGTGACCGATCATGACTGTGTGGCAAATTTCGACACCGCCAAATTCCGGGGAGATGAGTCAAAATCGAGAATTCCCCTTCGGTCACCCCCAAAGAGATTTTCCGGTGTATCCGACTTTTTGATGAAATATAACTTAACGTGCTATCGTTATGCTCCTGACTTTCATCGTAGAGAGAGCATACTAGTGCATTGATGTAGCTACTGTTGGACATGATAGAAAGTGATTGATATTGCTATTGGGTTGTAGTCACTGGGTCTGAAGCAGCTGTGAGTAGATGATGGTTGATTGATCTTGGGCTGAATATTCAGCGATGACTGTTGGCCTTCGATTGCTCTAGTACATCTTCCTGGGACTCGGCAGTCCATTCAGTCACATTACATCCCCTCTTCTTCTATTTAGGCAACTATGTTGTTCATCTTGGTCTGTTTTCACCTCCCTCTTCTTGATGAATGGCTGCTGGCATCAAACAAGGTAGCAGAAGAAAAATTGCCATCTAACCTTGAATTGCAAATTGGGCTGCAGGACTCTCTCTGTTGTCCAGGTTGCTGGCAAGCGGCTTCAAATGTCTGACAGTTGTGTCCAGGTCCAAAGTTTGTTTAGGTGCTTCGCGTAGGATGGTCAGAATGGGAGGATCAGTCCTCATCTTAGTCGTGGTACACACGTATTGGGGGGTAAGGGATTGCTATATCTGGTCCTTTGTATTTGGGGCTATGTGTTCCTGCTACTCTTGCCAGTCATGACTTGTACTGTATGCTGCAACATTCAGTAGTTTGTTGATGGCGGCTTTTTATTGGGTCACCTTGTACTATGGTCTGAAGTGACAGATCATCATAAAGTTCGGGTCTGGGGCTTGGGTCAACTTGTTTAAGGCTATCTTGGGGCTATCTTGGGTCATCTTTGGGTCAGCGTCAGGGCTTTCAAGGTGTATATGGTCTGGGGTCTATTCTTTTGTGTTTGTTAGTTGTGTCTATCATTTGTGTCGCGCTCGTTTGTGTGCTCTACCTGGTGGTGTTGACTTGGGTGTGATGTTGGCAACTTTTAGTTTCATCTGTGTTGCCGCCTCTCTCACTTTTTCCCACACCACGTCTGGTATTTTGTAGTCTTGTTCAAAGTCGAATGGTCCGTACACTCCATCTTTGACAATGTTGATCTCTTTCTGGTAAGTGTTCACTTACCGCAAAACACACTCCTCGAATTGTGCACCATTGCTCGTATACTTTTGATGAGTTTCTATCGATAACTTTTGGCAGTATCGGAAACGACTTATTGCGCTAGGCAATAATTTTCCCTGAAAGATACAGTATGACAAATAGCAACGTTAGATTACCGTTTCTCAGCGCGACGAACCTTGTCTGTGTGGGCTTCTTCCGTATTCCTCCACTTGTTCTGTCCTGGTCACATTCTGTGAGCATCTTTGCTGGTCTGTGAACTATAGTGAAGATGAATGCCAATAGCTCTAGTTTCCATTGTTGCAGCATGTGTGTGATGTTGTATTCGCCTTAAAGAATTTGGTTAGTCCGCTGCAGTCCGTGATCCACCTAAATTCTTTTCCTGTGAACCATTGTCGGAACTTATTCATTGCCCATCAACCTGTCGCCGCCTCTCCCACAAAGGAATGGTAGTCTTGCTCTTTGCCCTTGCATATTGTTGATATGAATGCTATGGGTCTGAGTCTGAGTTTCGACATTGATTTGTTTGACTCTTCTGCTTCTTCTGTCGTGTTCGCTTGTAGGAGGACTGCTCCCATGGCATTGCTTGACCAGTCCGTTTTCAAGTAGAATTGTCTCTTTGGATTGGGGTGCTTCAATATTGGGCTGGTGACAATAGCCTGCTTGAGTTCGTCCAGCGTTTCGTCGTCCTGTTGCTCCCATTGTGCTTTCACTTGTTCTGCTTCCTCTTCTTTTGTGCATTCTCCGGGCTTAGGTTTGTCCATCACCATGGTCCTCCATTGTTGGATCTTTTCCTCTAGATGTGGTATCCATTGGGAGTAGCATCCAAATAGTCCGTTGATCATCTGGATGTCCGATGAGGATGCTGGTGGGCATAGCTTTTCGATTGTAAAGTACTTGGATTGTGCCAGGGTGTTTCCATTGGGCAGTAGGTCACGTCCCACAAATTCTGCCCGTGCTGGTAGGAACCTCGTTTTTCTTAGGTTGACGGTCACTTGGTATTGTTGGAGGATTTCAAGTGTGGCTACAAAATATGCGACAGTCTCTGTATTGCACCTGCAACTTGAGTTCCTCCTCAAGTTCCTCCAAGTGTTTGTCTGTATTCCATTTGATAATGTCTGCACGCCTTTGCACTGGTGCTTTTTGTTTGATTACCGTCTTTCCGTGTTCTTTGAACATCCAATCTTGGGTTGCGGGACTGTCCAAGTCCGCCTCCGCTTCTTTGTACACGTTTTTCACTTCCACTGGTCCAGTTTTTCATTGAACCGCTCTTGGGGGTCCTCTTTGTGTGGGCAGTCTTGGAAGTTGTGGCCTTCCTCGTTGCATCCCCAACAATGGATCGGGTAAGGCTTGACGCTTGCCTTTTGCAGCGCTTCTTCCGCTTGGCTGAGCGTTGTCCACCCATTTTCTTCTTCATGCTGTTTTCTGAGTTCCCCCATAATGCTCATGCATGACAGCATGTTGACAACCGCTTCTGGGCAGTATGGTTTGCTGTCGGATGCCGGGACCACTAATTGTCTTCCTTGGCCGTCAGTAACTCAAACGTTTTGTTTTATTGCCGCCATAGTTGGAGGGGGCATCATTGCGGTGGTGCGAAAGGCTCCAGCGGTCTCGATCTCTGGAGCTTGGAAGGACCAATAGTCCTGGAATCCTTGGAATCCTTGGAATTCTGGTTGGTGGAATCCCGCAAAAGCTTGTCCTCCTGGTCTTGGTGGTGCGGATTGTCCTGGAATGTACCTTCTGTTGGGTCTGATTTGTCCTGCACTGTTTGCAATCCCCACAATTTTCTTGATGCGCTTCTATTCTTTCTCTGCTCGTTTGCGTAGACGGCACATTCAAGACAGGTTGCTAGGGTAGTCCATAAGTAGTGGTCCTGCTGCTCCCGTCTCTAGGTGTTCAGCCACAACGTCCTTGATTTCTTGTGTGAAGGCTTGGAACGCTACTCCTGCCAAGTCTGATAGGTTGGTTGGCAGGGGATTCTCGTGGTTGAACCCATTTAGAATTGTGGCAATTCTGCCAAATAAAGTAGCCACGCTGTCATACATCATCATGCCTCCTTCGTATTGGACCATGTTGAGTTTTGCCAGTTGTTGATTTGGTGTCTGTCTCCATTCCTTGTTGTAGTCCAACGTAGGTGGCCGTGAGTGCTTGTTTGAGTGCTTGGAATTCGGTCTTTGCAATCTGTTGCTTGGACCACTTTTTGTAGGCTTCATTATCGGGCTCTCCGTCTCTGGTTGCGGCTCTCATCAAGAACTCTTCTCCCAATGCTGCCATTGCTGCAATGACTTCCTTGTGATGTGCTTGGTCCATTACCATTTGGCGAGTGATGGATACGTCCATCTGGTTCTGGACTCTTGGCACTGGAATATACACGGCTCTATTGGAAGATGGTGGGAACTTTGTTGGGTCAATTCCAATGTCAGTTTGTAGGGAACAGAGCCGTTTGACCAATCGGAGCTCGATTCGGAAGTATGTGGTGGCGGCTCTAAATGGGGCTAGAAGTCCTGGTCCCAGTCCTGTAGCAATCGCTTGTCCTGTGTTTTTGATGATGTGTAGGCTTGTGTGTCAGATAATCAAATCTGTAGCTACCTCTGGAGTATACTGAGCTCGAATCTATGTCGGCTATGGATTGCCCACAATAGGAACAGGTGCCAGTGATGCTGGGCTTCTACCTGAGGATGAACAGTCTCACCACATCCTATTAGATCTTATTCTACTGCTATTCTTGCTAGAAGTCAATCAACAATGATCTCCACATGCAGGTAGAAAAAATCTCTTCCGGAAGCCACCTGCGTCAGCTCTCACCAGCTGTCGCGGCGTATAAAGCACATACACACATGTTTTTCACAAACTAGTCACAGATCCGGATCTACCTTCAATACTTATCCATCTCTGTAAGTACTCGAACCGTACTCCCGTCGGCGTTTGATACCACCAATGTCCGACTTCACTGTCAAACATGTTTGACTGTTCTTTTATCTATTAGGATCCTAATTCACCAACACACCCCTGTCGTTTTGACGGCTCCAGTTACGATAACAAACCCTTTCTTCATTCGATATGTAGCATGTATATATAACCAACAACAGTCATTTCTAATCTTCCTGATCCCCTTGGATCAATGCCCAAAACTTGCTGAACTTTTCTCCTTGCAAAGGTTTTGTCATAGAATCCCCCCACATGTCATAAGTCGGCATGTGTTCGATCGTAAGATTTCCTTCCTTGACCTGATCAGTGACAAAGAAATAACGGATGTTCAATGACGGCTTCTCTTTCCTGCACTTGATCTCCCGTTCTTTTTGAGGAGAATAGAGCTCATATTGTCTTGATACAAGATATTTTTCTCAATTGGATAACCTTGTTCTTCCATGAATATGCGTGTCCACAACATTTGTGTGATTGCATCATCTACTCTGATTAGTTCTACATGTGTACTGCTGCGACTGTTTAGCTTCTGTTTCTTGGACATAGCCTGCATAGCTCCACCACCCATGGTCATCACCCCTCCTGTGTGACTCTTGAAATCAGGGTGAACTGCAAAAGACGCATCAACAAACCACTTCATTACCCAAAGGTTGTCAGCGCTCAGCGTGAGATGCCATTTCTTGGTAGAGTGCATGTATCTCATAAGCCTTACGAGTTTATGCCAACCACTCTGATTTGTTTTTTGAACTTGTGACGCCAAAATTGCAACCGTCGGATGCATATCAGATGTGCACGTTTGGTCAAAAACAAATGTTTCAGAACAGACCTGTGAAACTCAGTCTGTTGATCCTTATCCAAAAGTTTTCCTTTTCCTACCTCCAGCAAATTATTGCCAGCAGGTGTTTCCTGTTTGTTGTCTTCCTTAAACTTAACAGAAAATTCGTCAAGCATTCTTTGGACATAATTGTCCATTTGAATCTTCAACTTTCCTTTCTTTGAATAATCCAACGTCATTCCCAGATAGGTATGAACTCGTCCCCATGTGAAAGTCACTTCCTTTAGTCCTCCGTATCTCTCATTTATCCATGTAAAGAAATCCTTGAGAACTCTTTGTTCCATGTGGCTTGCTAGCACATCATCAACATGAAACCTTTTAGTCAATTGCTTGTATTGACCATCATATTTGTAATGCACGGATTGTATACACTAAACACGAATCCGTATTCTTCCAATGATGCCCTCAGATTTTGGTACCATAGCAACGAAGCCTGTAACATCCCATAAATAGCACAGAGGATCACAACATTGATCACTCGACGTCCATTTTTGAATACTACAAAATCCCGATGCGTTGGATCTAGGTCAATCATATAATCAACTAGCAGTCCAGTAATTTTCATTATTACTTGATCTTCTCCTTCATCCTGCTCGGGCATCAATGATTGGATAAATGCGTTAGGTATATCCATTGACATGGCGTTTCTACCCTCATGGGCATCAATTACACCTGTGCAGATAATAGCTTCATGCAAAGCTGTAGGACTTGCAGTGTCCTCACAAGAAACAATCCCGGGTCTCATTACCTTTGAATACACAACGCCCTTTGATTGTTACACCATCATTCTTTTCAGCTAGTAGCATCATTGCATTTACGGCCTTCTTTCTTTCAGTTGGTTTTAGTTTCTCAATATTGATTGGTGTCCAGCAACTGCGCTTAAGTTCTTTCATGGCCGCGTCTTTACCTCGCTCCTTGAATATCTTCAGTCCTTTATTCAGATAGTATTGTTGAATGAACAAGACTCCGTCTTGCCCATTGATACCGTTGACACCATCACATATCTGTTGAATAACACAAGCGACTACCAACACCTCGTCTGTGTCATATTTGCCTTTGTTTGTGTTTCCGACTTGCTGGAATGCCAAATTGTGCATGCGTTCTCGGATGGAACGCTTGTACTTATGGTTCCCTTGCAACTGTGCTCCCTTTCTTTGCGTGTCAATCCTTTTTTTGATTGCTTAATATATCAAGACCCGGAGTCTTTTCATTTGTGCTTTTCTTCTCATTGCACACCTGTATCTCAAAACGTTTGGCACAGGCGGATTCTTTCTTTGTAGGTATGCCTGTCCAAATCTTGATTTCTCTGCTCTGTATCTCTCAGTTGGTCTCATTTTGACTCCTTGTGAGAAATAGGATCAATTGTGTCTTGGGCAAAGACCCTTTTCGCTCCAATCTCTACACCGTCGTCACTGTGACTTCTCACAATTCCTTTGGTGTCAGACTCATTATCATCTGTGTCCGCGAATCTCACTCTTGCACGAGCAACACTATCTTCCTCTCCTGATTCAACTGCCACATCTTCTTGTGTGTTATCATCATCTTCACCTTCCTCATCAAAGTTGAACAGAACTTCTTCTTCGTCAGGTCTCCCAAGTTCCACTAACTCAGCTGCCAGTTTGTCTAGCATCTGCTTGGCTTCATCATCGTCTAATTCAGACTTGCAATCGTCTTTGTAGTCCAAGTCTTCATTGCCAGCTATCCATTCATGTTCTTGGTAGTCTTCGTCCATCAGATCTTCAGCATCTTGTCTAGCCTTAATTTTCTTGAACATTATATCGAACATTTCATCCTCCAGCTCATCTTCATATTGATTTTCTTCGCTATTGTATCTTGGGTTCCTGTCCCTGTCAAACCTTGCTTCCATTATGTCTGCTTCAGCATCCATTTGTAATCCATCACTTTCGTCAGTTGAACATGTAATCCAGGTCAGACACAGCGCCTGGTTTGGCATAATCTTCGTTCATTCGTAGGCTGAGCGTAGATCCAGAATCAAGATGCATACCAAGATTGATATCCCAGTGTTTACTTCCATTGGACTTGAAACGTTTCTTGTTATCTTTGGTCCATTGAAAACAGTGCTTCAATGAATCCATTTTCGAGGTCGACTTGTAGATCTGCATGTTCACACTTCCATTGCTGACCATGCGGTCATCGTCCTTGAAATCACTGTTAGCTTCTAATTGTGTTTGCCATTTCTTCATTAGCATCTCTCCTCTATCTTCAGTGGAGACTGTTTTCTTCTTCAGAATTGGTCTCACACGTACTTGTGCAAGGTTCCATCCTGTAATTCTACCATTAGATTGTACATCAGCAACAGATCTGCCTCGTACCACATAAGAGCCGGGTACATCAGTAGTACCAGAAGTGCCATTTCCACTCATATTGCTTTGATGTTGTTGACCAGTTGATTGCGTACCTGTAACGCTAGACGCGGCATCCGAATGGCATAGGTCTGGTTTGCCTTGTCCAACATGCTTTGAAAGCGAGACCTGTCGCAGTTGTAAAAGAACGCACTTGCTTTAATTGTTTCCAGAACTTCTTTCTTGACCGTTTCTTGGACTGCCTTGGTGCCGTCCGGATCGTCCTCCGGATTGTACAGATCTAGGTACCCCATTGTCTTGGTTGCATAGACATGCATGTTGCCAAGGATTTCGAATACTTGGTCAGCTTGAGCTTCAAACCGCCTTCTGTAATCATTCACAGACTCATTTTGCTTCTGAGTGCAGTTTGCAAGACTCCTGAGAGATTCCATGAGTCCAAAGTGTTGCCACTTGGTCTCATCTGTGATGGTCATGAATGTCTTCATACGCTTCAACAGCGTCACATGGTCTTCCTTGAGGTCCAACCAATCAGTTTCATTGCTTAACTTATCTCTCATTGCTTGAGTGATGAAATGCTTAGTGATGATTGCAGCCACGGTAAACTGGTTCCTGGTGTAGATCACCTCTCTCTTGTCAATCTTGTAATTTAGATTTTCCCAGTTCCTATCAAGTTGAGTCTGTCTCAAACTTTTGTGGAACTGGGAATCATTCTTTCCCGGCTTGTAGACCGTCTGAGTACCTCTTAAAGCCTCAAAGTCCACATGGGCCATATTTCTCACACTCCAGATCATATCTTGAGCGTAGTCCAAGCTCTTGAGTGCAATAACCTCAAGCAAGTATATTGTCACCTGTCCATGAGTAAAGTCAGGATTGTGAGGATGGTATTGCTTTGGTCGATCGGCCTTCTTTCTGTGAGACCCTCAACCAGTCTGCTGTGCAGATCTTCCTCCTCGACAGCCTCTGCCTTGGTTTCTTCCACCAGGCATCTTGCTCTGTAGTTGCAAGGTTCAAAAGTTACCTTTGTTGATCAACTGTCAGATAATCAACTCCATAGCTGTAATGAGAGCCTCAACGCTCTAGCCACCTCTGGAGTATACTGAGCTCAAATCTATAATAGGAACAGGTGCCAGTGATGCTGGGCTTCTACCTGCGGATGAACAGTCTCACCACTTCCTATTAGATCTTATTCTAGTGCTATTCTTGCCAGAAGTCAATCAACAATGATCTCCAAAAGCAGGTACAAAAAATCGTTTCTGGAAGCCATCTGCGTCAGCTCTCACCAGCTGTCGTGGCGCATAAAGCACATACACACGTGTTCTTCACAAACTAGTCACAGATCCGGATCTACCTTCAATACTTATCCATCTCTGTACATACTCCCGTTGGCGTTCGATACCACAAATGTCCAACTTCACTATCTAGTAGGATCCTATTTCACCAACATTGTGAGCTTGTACACGTCACTAGTTACGTTGAACAATTCGTTGGCGGCGGCGTTGACTTGCGAGCAAACGTCTGGGCACACTGATGTGCTGCGTTTCATCAAGAAATCCACTTTGTGTTCCATTGTTGTCTTTGTCTGCTTGATGGAGTTCACAGACTGTTGTAGGATCGCTTGCTTGATTTCCGGAGACTCTGTGGTTGGAGCTAAGATGGCAGTATCGATGGTATACTGCTTGTAGGTGATGGTCTCGTCCACATGGCTTCTGTTGACCCAATACAATTTCTCGTTGATGCAATTGCTTCTTTTTTTGTTTTTTCATATTTGTGATGCAACATAGCAGTCATCATGGCAAACGCTGCATTCTCCATATTGACAGGTCTTGCTGACATCATAGCAAACGCGTTGCGCTGGAAATGATCAGGGTTGAACTGTCCTCCCCATGTGTTGGCTGAGCGTGTGAACAAACTTGGTGGTTCTGACTGTGAATCAAATGCATTGGGGCTTTGAATCTTGGGCTGGCTTCCACTTAACATACTATTGTTATGCTCCTGACTTTCATCGTAGAGAGAGCGTACTAGTGCATTGATGTAGCTACTGTTGGACATGATAGACGGTGATTGATATTGCTATTGGGGTGTATTTACGGGGTCTGAAGCAGCTGTGAGTTGATGATGGATGATCTTGGGCTGAATATTTGGTGATGACCGTTGGCCTTTGATCGCTCTAATACATCTGCTCGGGACTCGGCAGTGCATTCAGTCATGTGCCCTAAAGTCTAAAACAGAAGACAAGTCAAATGTTGGGTCAATTGAGTTGGCGGAAAAAGGAAAATAGATTTATGTCATCAACTGCAACATGGTGCAACACGGAGCTACAGGAAAATGTGCACTAAATAAATAGCTTAATTGTTGGCACCCAAACACCAAACCCAGCCATACATCTCAATTTTCACATGCACACCCACAAAGTAGTAAGAAAAGCTGCTATGGGAAAAGAAGACAGGCCCCTTTGCAGACTATGTGCGGTAATTTCTTTTTTCACAAAAACTTGAAATGAGTCAACTGATCTATTCTAGGTTTTAATCATTAGACAAAAATAGGCATGTAGCCAACCTACAGGAAAATTGTACGTTAGTGACGTAAAATCTGTTATGTTGCTAACGCAGTACTACTAACAAAGCAGCAAAAAACACTACATTAGCTACAAAGAACACTACGTTGCCAACAAAGAACAATACATTTCACCAACAAAAAACACTACTTTATATCTCTTTCTATTGAAGCTGATAAATGCAAATAAATAGTTTCCTAAGTATTCCCATTGAACAACGACATTTGTGTATGACAAAGAGAATGAGAAGCCTTTCGATTCTCATTCTCATTTCATTCAAAATCTGGAAAACAAAATATGAACTCTTTTCTCCAAAGCCGCATCAAAAGCTGCATCTTAAAGGAACTCAATGGAGGATGTCAATGATTGACTCATAGAATGATCTTTCAATTTCACTGCAGGAGTGGTTCAAAATCCTCATAGCACTGTTTTGTTGTGGGCATTTATGTAGCCAGACTTGCTGGTGTGTCAACTCCAAAAAAAAGGGTCTCGTAAAATTTCTGGGGAACAAAGGGGGGCTTGCATTGAGATTTTGACTCATCTCCCGGCTACAAAAGGGAGATATAACGGGAATTTTTTAAGGAAAAAATTTTGGGAAACACTTTTGGGAAAGAGAAAAGTTTCACCTTTTGCATCTCCCCAAACTAAATCCCTATTTTATTCCCCAAATACAACATATTTCCCTCCTATCACAACATATACAATTTTCATTATCAACTTCAAGACACGAGCCCTGATGGCCAACTGGCTATTGGAGACTCCCGTTCTTGGTTTTTGACCGCATGACTGCTATCCAAGGAAGCCAAAGGGCAGGAGCCCTCAAAATTAGAAATCGAGCTAAATCCCGGCAGGAGAACATCACAACAAGAGATTGAAAGGTTTTGAGATTCTTTAAGTGGTTTTCTCTGTCTCTTTTTGGTTGAATACAATATATGGAGAAGCAATGTTTTATGATTAGCGTCCTCTAGTGTAATTGTATTCTGTTCTTCATTTTTTTATTTTTAACAATTATTGGGGGACAAAAGACGAGGGGAAAAGGAAAAAAGAAAGGGAAGGAGAAAAAAAGAGAAAGGAAATTCTGAATTCCATCTGACGCTTTTTGATCCGTTGAATATATTTCATGTCGTACATGGTCCACTATCCTTAAGAATGCGCTTGATGGGGGCAAGACATGTAATTCATAGGGGCAGAGGGGGGCTTTTGCCTTGATTTTGCGCCAGCAGGACCATCTTTCTTGGAGTCCTCACTGTCTGTACACTGTACTGGTGTGTCACCTTTGATAGAAGTCATCATCCTTCTCAATGGCTTTGGGTTTTGCAGACTCCAATTGGGCTAAGAGACTTTCAATGATGTTTTTGGGCTGACAGTTGTTACTAGCTGTTGGCCCCCAATCCCCTAGCGCAAGCGCTGGTTTCCTCCAAGGGTGAGGTGGGACTAGGGTAATCTGAATAACTATCTATTCCTAGACTTCAAATTCACTCTGTCAAACACAGAGCAGTCTTTTCAAAGGAATGAGCTGCAACTAAGCTGCAGCTTGGTACCAACTTCTTTCACAACCTCAATTGGTATGTAGCTTTCCACTGTCCTGCTCCTGTACCTTCTTTGCATACGTACTTGGGCGTTCTGATCAGTCCGTCCTTTGCTAGCCAACACCTGCAGCGATTGCTCATCCTTCTCAATTGCTTTGGATTTCCCAGGCTTCAATTGGGCCTAAAAGAGTTTCAATGATGTTTTTGGGCTGACAGTTTTTACTAGCTGTTGGCCCCCAATCCCCCAGCGCAAGCGCTGGTTTCCTCCACTCGGCCATCTTGTTGCTGTCCAGGGTGTGGTGGGTGAAAAAAAATGCTAGTGTCCGACGTGATCAACAAGAACATTGGTCAAGCAATGCATCAAAGGCTCGGACTGAGCGCCATCGACCAAGTAGTTTCATGAGACTAGTTGGGATATTGCCTTTCGAGAAGCGCAGTAGCCCCGGTGCATTTGTGGGAGGTCGATCGACCTCCACTGAGAGAGCAACTGCTCTCAAATATTTGTCATCATTCGATCTGTGACATTGCAAGCAACTCCAAACTCGGAGTAGTAGGTGAACAGTGGAGTGTCGCCAGTTGTGTGTTGACTCTGTTGAAGGTGCCTGACAATAGCAATCAGCGTGGCTGTTGGGTTGTCACCATTAAATGACATGCTCAAACTGACCTTTTTGTCTGGCATCACATTTTTTTGTTTGTCAAATAATTTCAAAAGTGACGTGTCCAGGAGGCAAAGGGGAATGATGTCGCCATGAAATTCTGCGTTGTTGATATTAAAAAACACCTGCTTCAACTTGAAGGGAAATTGTGTTCCTGCCTTTGACAGAAATTTGCCAGGACGTAACAAAAAGAAAAATCCCAACCACATCAATTGGTTCATTGCTTTTGCGGCATGTGTACTTGTGGGCTTTGTGGCATGCTTTGAAGCTTGCCTTACTAAGGACTTTGGCAGTGGGTGTACTTGTTGTGCTGCTGGATCCTCCTTCTTCCAACTTTTCAGCAGTGGTGTCCAACGAAAGTCCATTGTGCCCGTCGCACATCAATTCATCCTCGGATCAAGCAGTCCCAATGAAGAAAAGGCCTGGCCCACCTGGCGCATGGTATCTTCAGCCGTTTGACCCTGAACCTGTTTCTTACTGGAGGCAATTTGTCCACGGCGCCATTGGGTTCCAAAGAGGATGATGATGAGCAAGGGATCTTAAACCATTGACAATCCTGGGTCGAGGATGAGGCTGTCACAGATGGCAACCTATGTGGTCCAGACAGAGTGTGTCTTTGCAACTCTTGAAGGACAGACTCCACGTTTGATGCCCAATACGATGATGTGCTCTTTGTTCCCACTGCAATCCTGCCTCTAGCCGTAGTATTCTCGCTCTTGCTTTTTGAGATGTGGACTATCCTTTTGTGGGCCACAACACTGCCGGTGTGTTCTTGCAGCCAGTATAAGTGGTTTCACCTTCCACCTGGGCAATCTTTCCAAGGACAAAATGGTGGAGAACGGTTCCCTCCAGTTCCAAGTCTGAGTTGGTAAGTTTTCCTGTCAGATTGTGATCTGAAATGACCTCCTTTTTCACCTCTTCTTGATATGGTTCGCGCCAGACGATGGCCTCTTTATCATCTGTGAACCACACTCCTTCCCTTCCAGACTTTGCCGCATTGCAAGCGCCAACATGTTAGTTGGTACCAGTTCTTCTAGTGTTGTGGGGCGCTTTGCATGACCATGAAGAAAATCTTGGAAGATTTCCAGTTGCTCACAGACCTCATGAGTCAACTGCATGCTACAATCCACCTGCCAAATCAGTGAATCCTGCAGCAAGGAGAAATGTCCCTCACTGCCCGACATTTCTGGCTGCAGGCTTTGTAAGACGCCTGACATCTGCTGCCATCGTTTCAGGGAGACTCGTTTGCAATCCAGGACCTCGCCTAGGAGTGACACGGTCTTGGTTGTCGCACCCCCAGTTCCAACCCAAGGCTTCTTTGACTGTGTGCCACAAGGCATCTCCCTTGGCCATCTTTGATTGTGACTGTGGCTCTTTTCGCCATTTGTTGTCAGTGGGTTGATTTTGTTGGAAGACCTTGTCAGTATTGTGGCTGAGGACGGCTTGTTGATTTGTCAAGGGATTGCTCGGATGGTCTTGGTCCATTCCAACAAAATTGTCCACAAATACTTCCATCTTTTTCAGTAAGTCAGTGTCTGGTGAGATTTAGGTATTGGTCTCACGGCTTGTGTGTCCTTCACTTCAAAGTCAGTGATGGCTGCTGCCCTTCTCAAAGGATGGGGTGGCACTCGCTTGTTTTGTTGCAAGTCAACATTTGTCAAGTCGGCTACCGTTTCCGTAAAAGCACAGAACCACGGCGGACGTTCTGTCCAACCCATTGGGAGCACAAGCGGCAGTGCAACCAACTGTGGAAGTCCCTCAAAACGCGGTAAAATGACCCCAAGCTTGAGTGCGCCAGTAGTTGACAGTTGGATGCGGTAGAAGCCACCAGACATGTCATTCTTGTATGTGTAAACTGGCCCATAGTCTGGGTTTGCCTTCATGAGTGCCTCTCGGATGCGTAGTGGGGCCGTGCCAAATTGCATAGCGCCCTCTAGGGCAAGTTTCATTGTCTTCTCGTTGAGTCCCCAGAAGGAATGATCAGCAATCTTGTGGTACGCAGCCAATTGGAGAAAGGCAAAGTCCTTTCTCGTCCTTGATGGCGTCATATGGAAGTAGGATCCAAAATTCTTTCCTTCCAAAATCCAAAAACTCCTCCATCAGAAACTCTTTGAATTCGTTTGCTGATGCATTACAGCCCCAAGCTACTCCCATGTCAAGTTGGCTCGGCTCCATGGCTCCGAATGGACCACCATTTTTCATTACTCGGTATAGCATTGGTGTGGCAGGGTGTGGAAGCTTATCAATGTCTGGTGCAGCATCATCTGAACGGAATAAACGAGCAGTGACTTGCAAACCATGTTTGAAATAATTTTCATTAGCCAACGCAACCAGCTCACCTGTAGTATTAGCACTACCTCCAATTAAAGTAGATTGTAACAAAAGTTGGTCCGGTTGAGACAGCCTGCAAGAATCCGATAATTCCCGACCTCCATCTCACTTATTCTTATTTACATAATCCTTCATTGCAGTTGCTTCCTTGGCAGTCAGCTTACAATGGGAATGCTTACGTTCACGGTTCTCCTTGCATTCGCCCTTTGTGTGCTTAGGAGGCTGTTTGCCAGTCCGTTTAATTCACTCCATAGTAGTTCTTCCAGTGTAGCGATGTTGATCTTGTCGTGGGCTTGATGATCTTTCATGGAGGCGGTCGTCTTTTTGCCCGTCAACCAAAAATCGCTCTTGTTGTAATCGTTGATTGTGTTGCATTTTTGTAGTGCTGGAAACAGACACTGTTAAACACGTTCAAGCCCTTTTCAACGTTGCCGCACAAACAAAATTCCCATTCCACCAAGTTCTTAATTACTTGGGCTGAAACGATGAATTCCAAATCGAGGTTCATCTTCTCTGCCTTGTTGTCCAGCAGGGCTGCACAATTTTGATTGATTCATGCTTGTTGGGATATGAGTTTTTACATTCCAAAAAGAAACTATTCAAGTATGAAGTTTTTGACACGTACGATCGAACTTTGGTCGTGATGTCGGGATTTGACGCAAGTATGCTGGACGCAAGTCTGTTGGACAATCTACATCCACACAAAAAGGGAATGACCCTATACAAGTGAGATATTGATGTTGTGTACAATGCAGTAGGGAATAATACAAGATGTCCCAAAGTACTGCATCCAACACAGAATTGTCGTAGAAGTCGAATCAAGTTGAACTTACTTTTGTGATTGAATCATCAACTCAAGCCAAATATTAATCAAATAGGAACAATTTCACTCAAAGTATACCTAGACACAGAAGAACTATTGTCGTGAAAGTGTTGTAAAATCGATTACATATTTAGATTGCAGAGAGTTTGTTCTGAGCGCTAAAGGCACTCACGATAGAGCACATTTTGCTTTATTCTAACAGTCGATTACAAATTTAGATTGCAGAGTGCTTGTTCTGAGCGCTAAAGGCACTCACAATAGAGCACATTTTGCTTTATTCTAACATGCAGCTTCTAGCAGATCTAAGTATAGGTCTTTGCCAGAAAAATCGTTTTGGAATTCTGATAGCGCATGTATTAGTTGCTTAACATTCCTTTTCTCAATTCCACCTTCACCAAAGATGCTTTCAGTAGCATTTCAAAGGTTGGTCTGGTCATTTTGCGAGGTGCATGGGAGTGATTGATTATATCCAAGCTTCTGGAATGAAATAATCCAAAGACATGGTGAAATCAATTCGAGATGGAAAGTCGATCAACTTCAATGTGATTGCTCCAAGATTGAACGCTTTTGATCGTGATGTCGGGATTTGACGCAAGTATGCCGGACGCAAGTCTGTCGGACAATCTATATCCACACAAAAAGGGAATGACCCTATACAAGTGAGATATTGATGTTGTGTACAATGCAGTAGGGAATAATACCAGATGTCCCAAAGTACTGCATCCAACACAGAATTATCATAGAGGTCGAATCAAGTTCTGTAAACAAGGGATTTTCCAAGGGGAAATTGTTGAACTTACTTTTGTGATTGAATCATCAATTCAAGCCAAACATTAATCAAATAGGAACAATTTCACTCAAAGTATACCTAGACACAGGAGAACTATTGTTGTGAAAGTGTTGTACAGTCGATTTCAAATTTAGATTGCAGAGAGTTTGTTCTGAGCGCTAAAGGCATTCACGATAGAGCACATTTTGCTTAATTCTAACATTCAATCACAGGCAAATTTAAAGTTCTATGGGGTCTGGAGACATCAGCAGCTTGCCCACGCTGCGGCGACTTCGAGGATCATCTGCATGTTCCCCGCTGCCGCGCTGCTTTGGCAACAGCCTTCTCCGCGTGGCTAGACCTGCAACTGACAGGCCCTTCCATCAAAATAGCGATCCTACAGCTTCTTCAGGGCGTTTGCACACCTCCTTCATTTCCCCCAAGGCCCATCTCCTCTTTGGTTCGGCAGGCCTTCTTGGCTCAGCAGGTGATTGGGTCTCAAGGCCTTTTGGAGGGACGTGTCGCCTCGTCTTGGCTTCCACTCCAACAACAATATTATGACGAGATAAGATGTCGACGATCTATCTCTCTTTGGGCGTCCCGCCTCTCACAACAGCTGATCTCCATCGGCTTCTACATGTGGGAGCAACGGAACTCCGTTCAACATTCGGATGATAACGTTCAATTATGTGAACGTCACAGTACTGTCAATGAGGGGATTCACTCACAGTTTGATATGGGTCTCGATGACTTGCCTAAGGAAATTCGACCGATGCTAACAAGCCGTCGACGAGTCCTTCGCAAGTCATTGGTAGACAAGGAAGAATGGCTTAAGTTGCTTCGTCAGGAACGCCGAGATTTCCGGCGCTCCATGAAAGCACAACGCCGCAGTCTGCGGACTATTTTCTCCCCTGGACCCTGACCAACGTTTTGCGGGACCTTACATGCCCCGAATTCACCCCGCCATGTTGCGGGAGAAGTGTTCACCCCCTTGGGAGACTTGAGCAACTTCTGTTCAAAATACAGATGCCTCATATGGTTCAAACTTGTTGTTGACTCACCGCTTCACAGTACTTGACCTTTCCAGCCGAATATTTCACCGGCAATCGAATGCCCATAGAGTAGCATATTAACGATTAATGTCTCAGTTATTATTATTATCA
>CAKOGP040001726.1:0-22857 GCA_933822405.4 Cylindrotheca closterium | reverse complement strand
GACCTCCCTGACCTTGGTCAGCTACAGTCATGATCGAATTCGGGTCCTTCTCCGGCGGGTTCACGATGCTATCCTTCATGTTGGTGTAAATTTAATTCCTGTTTCAACAACAACAACTGTTTTCCTTGACGTACGAAATGCGTAGGACTGGTACAGTTTTGTTTTTGAAGAAGCGTGTGGAAGAATATTTTCTACCTTTTAGTTTTTGTTTTTTGATTTTTGAGTTTTATATCAACTCTCTTGGCATGAATCCTCCGAGTGAAGCAATGTGGACTAGTCACTCCGGGGGACCGTTCGCCGTACTTTGCTCGGCCCGTGTACGGAATAGAAACCCAGTCCATCTTGATACCAATCAGTACTTCGAAATCAAATAGTCTCATCAGCTCCTTTGCATAAGCTGAGAAGTTGACTTCTGCAGGAATAAACGAGCATGATCCGATCTTCACAATCTCTCCATACTGCAAGGGAGAAGGGTAGCACCCAGCACCTCTCCCCAATTGATGTAATCCGGTATGAAGATAGTCTTGGACGGCCTCGACCAAAGCCTCAGCCGAGAAGCCAACGCGAATGCGTGTGCGTAGTTTCTTCTTGCCCGGCTTGCTGTTGGTTGCCGCGTAGGGACAGTTACCGTATTCCATATCACAGTAAGTCGCCAGAGCGCGATAAGTCGAAATGCGATTACGTAAATCTACTGAGTTTTGAGTCCAAAGATTCGGTTGCTTATATGTGGTATCAGAGATCGGAAGAAGCTTGAATTCATTAGGGGAATTGTTGATGGCTTCCTCCATAGAGTTCAGAACTGTCGACAAGAGCGCCTCCGCCACAGTTCCTGAACCCGACCCTTGATAGTCCACGGCGAAAGTAGTCTCAAAGATGTGACATTTGCCTGGTGTCCCTTCCATGTTCACCTGAACGAGGTTCGAGATCCGTTCGGCCAGTGTTGGGGGACGTTGAACGCGAGAAGGAGTTGTTTCCGAGGGCTCCATAAGGGTCCTTGTACCTGCTGAGTCTTGTGTTGCCGTAAGTTTAGGAGAAGTCAACGGTAGAGTGTTGTTGTCCATGGCCTCATCGTGCGGGTTCGCCCCAGCCCGTTTGTCATCATCGTCTTCCTCCATTGCGTCGTCCACAATGTTCTCCCTGTCGTAAGTGTCGTCAGCATCAGTGTCTTCCTCTTCATCCGACGACTCAAGAGCCTTGGAGTCATTCTTTTTTACCGCCACCACTTCAACCTCGTCGATTTCTTCAATTCCACTACCGTCAGACGAGTAATCGTCACTTTGTAGAGGTGCAAAGCGATTTGAGTTTTGCACCTGGTCCCCCTTGGAGCTGGTGGAATCGCCTTGAACATCCGTGCCTGGTTCGTCAATAGAATACATCAGATCGTATATTTTTTGAATACAAGGCGGATCCGGTTCCTTCACTGATACTCGATTTGGAGCTTTGTTGAGAGACTGGCCACTTCTTGTTTGTTTGATTGCGTCGACAATTGCGGATGGCGGGTCGTTGTAATACTCCAACAGAAACTCATTAATCCAAGGATAGTCAAACAACTCGGAGCAAATTAACCAAAAGCCCACCAGGGGATGCTCCAAGTGTAGCCGTGGATTGGACATTTCGCCTGAAAAGAAATAGTTGTCGTCCGGTTTGCCCTCAAACTCATCAATACAGAAAAAGGAAAACGGATTTTGTAAAGAAATCTGCATGGCCAAAATGCGTAAGGACCAGATTTCTTCAGACGGATTCACTTCCATCGTTTCAGGGTCAAATGCGGCAATGAGGTACTTTGTCAATTGACTATTATCCAAATTCATTGATGTGAAAATGCGGGCGAAACGGTCTTCACAGGTTGCTGTCGTATAATGGATCGTCATACCGGAGGCAGGGTTGGTTCCAAGCGGCAGAAAAACGTTCTTCCCACGCCATAAAAAGCGCGTTACCCGTATGGATACGGTCATGGCGTTCCAATGCTTCGTCGACAGCATCTCCTGAATATAAATTCTTCATCCACCACTCCGACAGGTTTGGAACAATGTTGTCGTAATGTCCACTCCTGAGAGCTTCTCGTTCGGCGATTCGTTTCGCCTCAATCTCATCAGCCATGCGTTGCGCTTCATTGTTGTCGGTAGCCTGCTTCTCTTCAGTTTGGGTTGCAGACACCATCTTGGAATCGATGGGATCCCTGTCTTTCGGCTGTTGTAGGTCAATTTCCACTCGTTTCTTGACGGACTTTTTAGCCACAGAGGTCGTTTTCATCTTAGACACGCCCAACTTTTTTGTCATCGCCGAGGATGCCTTCGCGTTGATAGATTTGCCCATGGTGCGCCGGTGTTGAATGGTTGGCTTGGTGATAAATTTGAAAGTTTTCTACGTAAATTCAGTACTAGCGCTACGCGAGGCAGACTGGTTGGTTCTGCCGGAATGTGTTTTGTTTCTTTTCTGAAATAATTTTTTCTATGAGTTGCTGGCTTCAAATGGATCAATTTCAATTGGCTTCCAAACCATTTTCTCTGCCTGTATTTTGAGATGGCTGGCCACTCCTTTTAGAAGCTCTGGCCTCATCAGCACAAAATTGAACGGATGTTTCGCATTTGGGAGAAATAGACTGTGCTTGTGAAAATCTTGGAAAGAACCAACCTGCTCTTGTATCTTCTCTAGCCTTGTAGCCTCCGTGATATTTGGCTCCTTCTCAGACCAACGTAGCAAACAAGACTGAAAACTGTGTAAAGTCTCTTTTGTAAACAAGCCGCCGCCGTGCAAATACCACAACATGTAAAGGACGCCCTTGAGGTAGGGCGGTGGGTATGCGGTGTCCAGTAGCTTGGCGTTGGTCATCTTCCATACTGCGTTTGAGGTTCTAGTTTCCCCCCTTTTGAAGTATTTGCTGTCAGTCCTTCGAGTCTTAGGCTTCTTGGCCGAGGCAGTTGGTGGCTTGGGGGCAGCTGGTGACTCTGGGGTAGCTGGGGCCGCTGGTGACTCCAGGGCAGTTGGTGACTCGGACGCAGTTAGCGGCTTGGTGGCTTCATTGGCGTTTTTGGCTGCTTTGTCGTTGTTGGTTGCTTCGTCATCTTTGGCTTCTTGGCTGCCGTCTCTTCCTGGGTTGTGCGTTTGGTTGCCTGGGCATCGATGCTTGTGCCTAACATCTTTCGCTTTGCTGACGTTTTGGAAAATGGGTCAGATGGATGTTAAGCGCCATCGCCCTTGATATCCAACTCCATCTCAAAACCATTTTCATTTGGATTCGATGTCGCCAATTCAGCATCTCTTTTCCCTGCTGGTGGGAGCATCTCGGGGGCAGCCGGTTGGTGATCTGTGTTTGATTGAAATCGATTTATAGTGAATAGCCTGGCGTTTTCCTTTGTACTGACAATGGATATCTTGAGATGAGATTCAATTGAGGAGTTGCCGGAAGATTTCAAGAAGCATGGAGGGACAGCATTGGTCGCATTCCAGAGCCAGTGTTCGGAGCCGAGCTTGAAGTCTTCCACCTTGAGCCTGGCCTCTCTGAACGTATCATCTGCACCCACTTCCCCAGTCCAATCTTCTTTGTGTTTGAGCATATACAGTGCTCCACCGGGACTAAGCAACTTGGCCAGCTCACAAATAGTACTGGTCCGGGCGTTTATTGTTTGCCCAATGAAGTAATCAAAGCAGATTTGATCAAAGCCATTCAATCCATAAGATTTCAACATGTCTCTGGCTCTTTCCACAAGAATATGGACGTCCTTGGTGTTCGACTCTTTGTGGAGATGAGGATGAAATCCATATGGGTGGTTGTTTAAGCATTTGTCGTCCGAAATGGTAAAAACATGAACATTTGGCGTCTCATGTAGCTTACTCAGCCGTACCCAGTCGCAAAGTTCCTTGTCGGACAGATTGCATCCGAATATAACTTCTGACTTCTCATCTTTGGCGGTCTGAAAGGGAAAAGGAGGAATCGCTAGGGTTGTCATTCCAATAGCTAGGACCATTTTTGGTGGACATCCCAAGAGGCTATTTATCCTCATGTTTGCGATGACGCTGACATGGTTCTTGACTTGGATGCCATCGAAATTGTGATCAAAGTTGTACCGCCCGCTCTCAAGGAGGAGAGTCATCCGTTGAAAGTAGCAAAATAAATTCGACTTGATTGTAGAGTCCTTTGAAATTGGCTCGGGGTCAATCCAAAGTGGTTTGTTCTTGCCTTGGTTTTGGTCTTTGCCTTGGATTTCCAATCCCCATTTTGTCAGTGCCCAGAATAGAATGCTGCCAAGCCGGTGGTCAAGGATGAGCTTGGTATATATGTCCCCGTTGCTTCTGGGATTGGGTTGCCTATCATTTCTTACGCTCCAGATGTAGTAGGTCATGAGTGTTGGGGTTACAAAGTTGATGATGCTGTTCAGATACAAATCGAGGCTTTCAAGCTTTTTTAAGGACACATCTGTGATTTCTTTTTTCAGTTCAGGGAATATCTTAGCAAAGCTTGTGGAATTTGAAAAAATAAGCATGGTTGTAACAGGCTCATTTGTTTCTCGTGCTGGAAACATATATTTGCCTTTGGACAGAAACTTCATGAAAGAGTTCCACAGCTTCTTGTTCCGCTTTCTACTGTCAAGTGTAATGTCAAGAAGACTGCTTTTATTTCCTGGTACAGCCTTTGTCAGTTCTCTGTATGCTTCATTTGACTTCAGACACATGATTGTTGCATCCCAAAAGAGTTTCATAGTATCTGGGCCTTTCTTCAAAGCATCCAGATTTGATCTCTTCTGGCAATTCCCCAAAACGTCAATCATAAAGTTACCAAGAATTATGGGGATTGTATGCTTAGTTTGGTCCTGTAGTTGGAGACTGAAACTGCGCAAAAGGCCTTCATCTCTTCCCACCACAATTTGTATCGGAGCTTGGTACCAAATTAGAGTATTTGGAAGTTTTGCTTCTAAGCATTCGTGTGTGCTGCCATTGGTGGTGGCTTTCCAACCAAGAAGAAGATGACACAACGTGAAAAGCCGGTGCCGGCCTCCAATTGCTGCAAAAGACGGCAATTCCAAACCAACCCAAAGGACCTTTGCTATGAAAACAAGATCATGAATGCACTCCCAATTCAGTGCTCCAGTAGACCAATGATCAATTGGCGAAAGTTCCAACAGCTTGGCAACAAATTTTTGGATACTTTCTTTGGTGGCGAGGCCTTTATAGTTTTCCAATATTCCATTGAGGATTTCAGACAACGACATGGCAACCCCAGCTTTGTCAAGTTCACCCATGTTTTTAAATTTCGAAGCATCATCAGTATAAAGTTTGGCCATTAATGCATAGGACTCAGCATCGCACTCCTTCCATCCTCGAGAGGCTAACTTGTCACCCCATGACATTACCAGGGCCTCTTTCTCTTCGAATTCTCCTTTGGTTGCATATGGCGCCAGAGCGAATTCGTGGTCCTCTCGTTCCTTTGTTCCTTGATTTCCCAAATAGAAAGACAGCAAACTTTTGTGCTTGTGCTCGTCAAATATCCCAGATATCGCATTATACGGTCTATTCCTCGGGCATTCCAATTGGGCTGTGCTCCAATCTGAAATGAAAATGCTCCCTTCTCATCTTTGTGAATAACCAAGGCTTGTGACACCATCGCCAACAGGATGCTAGAAATCGTGCCATATGAAGACGCAACAGCAATGTTTTTGGTCGTCACTGGTGTCTCCTCCCGCCCAGTATCTAGCTTATGCAACCTGAAATAACCCTTTGTTTCTTCATCTGCCATCATAGCATAGCGATTCACGGTAATGCATTCAACTGCAGCCTGGGCATCAATCAAATTGGGGATTTTCATGTTGGCGCTGTCATTTTTGGAAGCATTATGCTGACTTGGAGGAGGATAGAGGATCTCGTTTCCAACATTTTCAACATTAACACCATACTTGGAACAAAAAAGACCCAAGATTTCCTTCCTGCTACTAATTGGTTCCATCGTTTTGCTGTGGAGTGTTGTTGGCGGTGGTGAGCAAAACATGTGGAGTGTTGAAGTGACCCGGAGCAAATGGGGGTTGGAATGAATTCCAATACCCCCGTTGGTGCTTACGGCACGCAAAAACCGGCGCGCCTTGCAGCGCTGCTTTGCTACTCATTGCATTTCTAACAATTGCAACTCACGTGAAGTCATTCTACAGAATACTGCTATCTGCTATGCCTGTTTTCAAAGAGGGTGACGAGGTGACCTATAGGAAGAGTACTACACATGTTGGGACTGTGTTGGAAGTCAAGACGGACGGTGATGTACTTGTAAAGTGGGAAAACAACGACACATGGCAAGTGGCATCCGATCTTCATATTGTCCACAACGATCCACTATCAACTCCAGCACTCTCTTTTCGACGTAAACGACGGCGTATAACACCACCAGCAGTAGAATCTCATACCAAATCATGATGAGACGAGCAACCCACCAGTGACAAACATTTTGTTTACTGCTGACTCTTTGCCACATCTATCTTCACGACGACAACTTCCAGAGGGCTATATGCCAAAAGTGCGTCATGCATTAGTCTCATCCTCGTCCTCGTCCTCAAGCAGCAGTGGTGCCTTGGCCACCCAACTTGATGTCTCTTCATCCTCTAGTACTGGTAGCTCTTCGACTTCTTTGGTCTCAAGCAGTGATTCATCAGGCTCCGAATCCACTGCTATGACACCAGCAGCAGGGAGCTATGTGCCACGACGACGCAGTGAATTCGACTCGTCCTCAAGCAGTGATGACTATTCAGACCCACATTCCTCTCCAGCCCAGACGGCAACAAGCCCAGATGGCAACGACAGGCCAGGAAATGACGCCGAAGGAATGGGGGCGATAAATGACCCGGATCTGAAACGACTCCGAGAGCAGTACAAAGAAAAGATCCGTATGTTCGAACGTTTGGATCTAAAGGGATACTTGGATGCCTCTGAAGGCCCAAGCAAAGATGCATTGCAATATGGATATGATGCTGATTCCATGAATTTGGCTACACAAAATTTACCGGATATTGGTTTCTTGAGGCAGTCAGGTTTTCATTTCAAAAAAGCGAGCGCAAATAACAAACCGTACCGCGCCCGGGGTGGTGTCAGAAAGAGCAGGAAGAGCAGGACAGGCGGGCTCAGACCATCAAAGGGTGATGTTGTCATGAAAGGCCCAACCCCATTGGATCAATTCCCTTCTTTCACCATCGGGAAGATTTATTTCAATGGAATATCAATGTATTTGTCGGTTCACGTGCTTATGGAAACAGCAGTTGGTCAATCTTGTCACCAAGACATCATAAATACATGGAATGCCGTTAATAGGTGGGCATATGGCTGTTCCAAAAGAAGCATTTTACATCTTCACAGAAACGAAAAACTGGGCCTTGATTTTGGTGATGACGATATGAATAGTACTGTCAACCTTTACCGCCTTGTTGCTTCTGGGTCGTATGGATTTGGGGAGGCTGGTGAAAAAGATCAAGGGATAGAGTCGATTAGCGCTTCGGTCACATCACTGCATCTAGCTTTGGTTTGGTTTCTTCTTGGGGCTATTGCCGATGCTGAATTCGAATTGGAAGAGACTGATGAGGACTCTGCCCATGCACTGTACTATTGTTCTGTTTTCCTTCTGCAGGGTGCTGGATTCAAACATAAGTGGAGAGAGCGCTTAGGAGACAAGGATAGCGTCCAGCGCAAATGTGATTTCTGTCCCATCCAACAGCGAGTAGAATGCAATGATTGGGTACGAGGTAAGGTCGTGGAGACCCATGAATTAGCCAAAAGGCGCTTCTTCCGGCAGGACGTTTCGTATCATGCATCAACACGTTGTGCAATTGATATTGCGGTTATTGTCCACTGCAAAGGGGATTGGCAGGTCCTTCCTTGTGGAAAGTTGGCAAAGTTAACAATTGCAGAGGCAGTGAAAACAAGGGCAAGTGCAGCCCAACAAATATTCGATAAAGTAGATGATGAAGATGAGTATGGTGATGAGGAGGATGATGATTATGATGATTATGGTGATTATGGTGATTATGGTGATTATGATGGTGATGGTGATGATGATGATGATGATGATGATGATGATGATGATGATGATGATGATGATGATGATGATGATGATGATGATGATGATAATTTGTTTTGTGACCTTGCTCTTCTTGAGCGAGTGGCCTTGTTAGAAGGTCGGATACAATTTCCAAAGTTTGGGACAACTGGGGAGTTTGGTGGCTGTCAAATCAAGCGTGATACACTGGCAATGAACGCAACTTCGACAGATACATACCAGCCGGATGAGGATGATGACCATCAAAGCGTGGACATTGATTATGCGGCACAGAATCCACGAGCTGCAACAATAATTCAGTTCTATTTGCTTTTCGAGATTAAGTATTAAAAAAAAGTTCTGGGAAGAGGCCCGATAACTGCCTCGGGTGATTGTGCGGATGGCTTATCAGGGCCACCCAATACAGCCCCCAGTGACAACCACACTCACTCCCTTGAACTGCCTTGCCTTTGTGAAGCAAGAACACCTGGCAGAATCATTGTCAGGTATATTCCAAATGCACAAGGAGCCCCTAGAAAAATTCATCGCTTTGCTTGAAAACCATAAAGGCGCGGTGGAGAACGTGAGACAAGGAGAGTTTGCTCCACTTGTCGCGCTAATGGAATCTTTGATCCTCTTTTGTGGCCAGGGAGGGCATGGCAGAGGCACACTATTGAAAGCCAGTTTTGATAAAGAGCTCCAGCTCAAATCACGGTTGTACGACGAATTCTTCTGGATGATCTCTCCATACTTTTTGAGGATGCCAGGAAATGATGGGCTTCTAAATCTTCTATTTGAGGTAGACCCCAAACTGATATCCGTTGTGTGCAATGCTCCAGGCCAATTCTCAGGGCCAATTCCAACAAACCTTGAAGCAATATCCAACCTACTCTTCGACGAGCCAGGGGTATCAGCATCACTCCTAAAATGTCTTCCAAATCTAAGGCATGCCACAATAGTCCGTGCAATATGTCGCCTACTATTTTGGGCGTTTCTCGAGGCAAGCAACAAGTCCCAGGCTGGCGATGAGGTATTAGAATCTGAAGAGGTGGACTGGAGTTGTATCGGAAGGGACATTGCATCGACCAAAGTCTTGTTCAGACTGCTGGCAACTCAGATTCTGGCTTACCACAAGTTTGAGGCTTCCCGCAGGCTTGTTGGGCGTTTTGAGAAAGTTTTGAAGGCTTCACCTTGTACCAGTGCAAAGGCAAGGAAAGTGAAGAAGGCAGACTGGAACATGATGGCAAAAAACCTTGAAGCCGTGTGGACATGTGATCAGTTTTATGAATGGAAGGCAGCAGTGGAAGAGCAAGTTGGCGTCAAAAAGTTGGACGAAAATTGGGCAATTCAGGTATGTGTTGGTTGATTTGTACATATGCCTGTCCATCTGTATTCTGAAACGACCCTTTCTTTTCATTGTTGGGGAAAGAGAGCAATTTTCGCCTGATTACTGGGCATGAGAAGATGGAGGAGTTGAGTAACATCTCTGTTGCCCAGGTCTCTCCAGATTGGGCTAAGGCTGGGTATTCGTTCCTTCTGCGCTTCATCAAAACTCTCTTTGACAAGTTGAGTGATCCAGCAGAGGTGACCAGTAGCTACTATGGGCAGAATCCATTTGCAACGTGGTTTGCATTTAAGCATTACCTTGCAGCTGCAGTTGCTAATGTGCCACAAGCTACTTGCCACAACCAACCATTTCTCTGGAACACAATGCCATCAAAGCTAGAGGCATCATGGACAATGCGGATTGTAGAGTACAATGTACAAGCAGGCCTGGTTTCTGTCAGGAACTCACAGCTGCCTCAAGCCAGGTCATCATCAGAGGATGCTGACCAACCAAAACGTGACAAATTTGTGGCCACTTTCCTTAATGTTCAGACTGGATACTATACAGAAGAATTAGCAAGAGTGCTGCCCCCCGATGTATCAAATTCAGTCCCTGCTTGTCATAATGTGACCCATATTTTCCTTCTACAGGCTGCAATTTTCTGGATCTGCAAGAATCAAGGGGGCGACGCAAAGTGTGACAAAGACATCATCGCTCAGATTGGGTTTGCGCCATCTGTGTGGGTAAAAAAGGAATCAAAAAAATCCATGGACAAATTGTTCACTACTCACCTGGACATACCTCTAAGGCTTATCGACGGCCACCTGATGGATGGACAGGCAAACTGGGATTATTCACAACTCTATGTCAAGCTAAAGTCACTTGGGTCAAAAGACAAATTAAAACCTGACCTCTTTGATCACGCTATCAAGCAGTTGAAACCACCAAAGGATATTTGTAACCCACGCGTAAGGTCACTTTCCGATGCCTGGATTCACCTTGGGGATATGGATGCTGTCTCTAGCAACCTCCTCGATATTCAGCAACGAGCACTACAGGTGAAGCAATATGGTGTTGCGCTTTCAGTGTATTCGTGTTATGGAATTGCGTCAATGGAACTATTCCGGTACATTGTAGGCCTTCGTGAACTTGTGGCAAGTCATACTAGGGCGATACAAACAGAAGGTCTTTCCAATGCAGAGAGACAGGCAAAAGCTGACACCGCGGTGAAGGAATTTTCAAAATACAAGGTTGGTGGCTCAAATTCAATTCGTTGGGACTTTGATTGAAGCGAATGATACGAGCAAGCGCAAGAAAATGTATCATGTATAATTATTTTATATAATGGTAATGCCTGCAGTTACTGTTCTTCTGCCTCAACCTTTCGCTTCTTTGGTCTTCTACTTTGATGCAATCCGGTAAAATCCTGGTTCACACTTGAAGGGCTCAGGCTCCCCTTTGATCTATTTTCTTTGTCCTCCTCTGTCTCTTTCATTACCTGCAAACGGAACATGTCACCAAGCGGACAGGGCAGTCCAGCTTTTTGCAGTACTTTATTGAACATCGTCAAATATCGTTCACACTTTTATTTTCATCTTTTAGTTTCTTGACCTTCTTCTTCTGTGCTTCTTTCTGTTTCTCGAGTTGTTGCTCCTTTTCTCGAAGGGCTTCTTCAAGGGTGAGTAAATCTCGCCTTTTCTTGTCAAGTTGACTCTTCTGCAGCTCTTCATCTTTCCCGTTGTCAAATGCTTGCTGCTCCGCCTTGAGGCGTTCCTCCTTTTCTTGGAGGAATTTTTCTCGGATGAGCAACTCTTGCTCTTTCCTGTCAAGTGCCATCTTGCGCTCTGCAACTTCTGCTGCCACTGAAGCCTCGTCCTCCAAGCTAGTCCTCGCTTCTTCATCATTGTCCTCTCTTGGCCGTTTCTTGCCAGTGCTTAGTTGCAAGTCATTTGTGTCATCGTTTTCATCAGGTCCAGAGTCTGTTCCTTCTTCTTCTCGAGCATCAACATGTGACATCCTCGAATCTTGGGTTGGTGTTGTAGTTTCTCCTTGGTCCGACTCCTCTGCCTCCTTGCTGGTAGGGGTGCTGGTTGATCTACTATTGGTGTGCGAACCTCTTGCCTTCTTTTTGTGTGCCTGCTGTGCTTTCTTTGCATCATTTGTGACTTCCTTCCCCCTCAAATACTCTTCAATCTGTGACAGCAACCTAGGACTTCCATTACAGAATTGGGTGATGCAACACTCAAGACTTTTGTCACTGCGCTGGTTGTGGTGACTGAAGGCAAGGAGCTTGCTGGCATTAAGCCGTTTTGCAAACTCAATATCGGATCCAAGTTGCATGGTAGTCAGGGCGGAGCCAAGATGAATGTGATTATGAGTGCGCTCTTGACTGCTTTCAGCAGCGACCATGAATAGAAGTTCCATGATAGTGCATACCTTGGTGGCTGTCTCTTTCTTGGTAAGGACGCCAACAAGGAGTGGATAATCATACTTACAAAACCTTTTCCATGCTTTTCAATTGCATCAAGCAATTCCTTGGATAATTTTCTTGCAAGCATGTCCTGAAGAATCTTCTTGGATGCCTTTACCTTTCCCTTCTTTTTCGCTTCGTAGGTGCAGTACACAATTTCGGCAATATTCTGCCTTGCTTTGAAAAAGTCATCCCAGAACGAAACATAACATGACAAATTTAAGCTCAATTGGTTTGTGCATCCAGGGGGCAGAAAGACACACTGACAAAGCTGTTGTAAGAAAGCTGAACCAGCATTTAAAAACAAGGAACAACAATCCAATTACCTCTGTGTCCTTGCAGAGCAGGAAAAACAGTGCTGATGCGCTAGCACGATCGTCAAATTGCGTCAGCAGATGGATGACCAACGCCACTTCTTTTGCGACTTTTTTCCTTGATGGTGCTGCATTGAATCTGCTAGCCTTCATCTTTTTGAGAAATTCTTCACAAGGAGGATATCCTTTGCCATATACCTCACCCTCTCTTCCGTTCTGGACCAAGTACCTTTTCACATGTGAGTTGACAATCGCCCAAACTTGAGAGTTGTATTCAACAACTTCCAACAGCAGGTTTAAAGCAAATTCATGATTCTCTTGCAAGTAAATTGTGTATTGGTCCAGATCTGTCGTTTCATTGACTTTAGCAACAAAATTAGATCCGATCTCCGTTATTCGCAACGCATTTTCTATCACAAAATCTTTGAGAGATGCGGACTCTGAAGATTCAGCAATAAGAGCTCGCTGTTGATGGCTGTATCGTTTTAGCCGTGGATAATCCAGTCCAAAGTCGTCCTTAAGCAATCTGAAAGAAGTACAAACTTCTTTTTGGCCTCTATCTGGAAGCAAGTTCTCAGCTGCAGACATTGTTTGTTGCTTCAATGCAAATACAAATTCCTCTCCAGTTAGAAGGGCCACGCTCAAGTTGACCCTGTTCGCAAAAATAAGTGACGTGTAGCACCTCAGCACCTGTATGTTTTGCATGCGTGGAGGAGATTTGTTGACAACCAGCCTCTTCAATAATTTCAACCAGCCGCCCACAGTGGTGAGGTCAAAGGTCTGACACATAGCCATGAATAATAACTCAAAGGATAGATTGCCAGCACATTCAACCTCTTCCTGTTCACTCCACTTTGGGAACAAGATGTCGATAGCTGATTCAATGTCCTTTTCCTTAGGAGTGACAGCCATATACTGGTTGTTCCAAAGCTCCTCATGACAGCCTTGTTTGCTTTCAGGAGATGAGTGATCTGAGACTTATCAAAATCGAAGTTGTTGCTTTCTTTATCTTCCTTGTTCCATTCACTAGCAATACTGGATCCATCACCAGTTATAGCAGACAATGAATCAATATATTTTACTGCAAATTTCTCACTTCTGCTTTGGGGTTCTTTGTCTTCAGAATCTGATTCTGACATGCCGCTTCAAATGTGCTTCCAACAGTCGTCTTTTTTTGTGACAAAATTTGTCACAAAAAAAGACGACCCTTGAATGGATCTTGCAGGCAGGCGTGTAGCAAAGTTTGAATATTCGAGACTTGGTCATTTGAACGATTGAAAAGGCGGGTCTTTTTGAATCTAAGCACGTGTGTGACTGTCCTTTGATCAAAAGGACTACAATTCAGGTTGCAATCGATTCCATGATGGAAACGGTCGACTAAGTCAATTGTGGGTAAGCAAGCGTGTACAAAAATTCAAAGTACAAGATTGTGCAGGCGAGCCGAGAGCTGCATGCTTTGATTCATTTTCCAGCTTCGCTTGTCAAACCTCACACATCAACAATCAAATCGTTGCCCTAGAATTACTGCTTCTGACTCCTCACAAACGATCCTGAACAATCAACTCCTGTGACTCTTTATGGATCGTTTGGTTGTCTCAGTGAATTGAATGGAATTGAATTTAGTTATTGTTGAATTCTTGGGCTGTCAGCAAATGCTATGGTAAATGTGAATCGATTATAAAAGTAGTAATATTTTTGAGTTCACAGATGCATCTCCCTGGATCCTGTGTATTTTTCTTTGTTTTGCTAAGCATGTTCAAAAGTTTTTAGATGGCCAAGAGTTAGAGTAGTGAATCAAGTCGATTGCATGTCTTCAGCAACCGCAGAAATTGAGGGGTCTTTTCCGCGACTGTTTGGCCATTCTTTGGTTGCGCGACTGTTTGGCCATTCTTTGGTTGTGCAGATATTCAATATGTGACATCTGACATGTCGCAGATTTTTGGGGGGCCTAGGCCACTCGTTTTCCGCGACTGTTTGGAATCATGACCTGCAAGCCTTTGAATTTTACCTATCCCTACCCCTTTCCTTTTTGTAAAAGACCCTATAATATTCAGTGTCAAGTCGAAATGCCAACATTTCATAGCGAACATTCCCTGGCAAAGATGCAATCATTTTTCCAGAATACCTCCGAAGCCACTCATCCGCACTGGCAACAAATGCCTTGGGACTCCTGCAATCATCTCGAACTTGATCGATTCCAGCTTGCACAAAACTACCTGGCGGTGTCAACCCTATTGTTGAGTTCACAAATGGAAGCAACACTGCAGCCAAACAATCCGGACATTTAAAAGAGCCAGTCAGAGTTTCTTGGAGCAAATCAGAATGTTTTCCAAGCATTAAAAGAATTGCCTCATCTGATAGTTCTTCCTGTAGTGGCCCAGCGGCATTATCTTGTTGTACCCCTTTGTCTTTTTCCTTTTGCCATGATCTCTCCTCCAAAAGCTCATCAGACTTCCCTGGCACCGGACCAATGTAGTGGAGCGTGTGGTAGGCCATGCACTCCCGCTCCCAATTATATTTATCCTTTGTGCACTTGATCTCGTTGCCACGGCGAAAATGCTTGGCAAAAGAGCTTTTACTCTTGTAAATTTGCCCGCATGGCACACAGAGAAAACCCTTCATTTGCTTGGGCTCAGCATTGTAGACGTATTTTACTTTGTCCTTAGTGATGGCGCCTTCTGATGCCTTTACAATTGGTTATGTCTTCCAGTGCCGGCTCAGATAGCTATTGGACAATTGTTTTCCACAAAAGCACAGAGCACCAGCAGGAGATTGCAAAATGGTACAATTTGTCTCAGTAAGACAAGCTGCGGCTATGTCTTGGATATGGTTGTCATCCAACTCCATTGCAATGATGAATGTTGTGTTTTACCCGATGGCAGCTTTGGCGGAAACTCGTCAATTTTTGGTCCACTTAGTCATATCTAACATAGAAATTACGTAGGATGTACTGGAAAACGTGATGACCAACGCCATGGAAACATGTGATGACCAAAATCAAATATATTAGTGGTAGTCAAAGTATTAATACGCGATACGACTATTTTTTGAGTTTTGGGAGGCTGTGATTGGCTGAAAAAAAACAAAAAATAGTCGTATCGTGTCCACAACTAAAATTTAGAAGTGTCCATTTGGGGCACGATACGATTTTTTTTTTCGGGACACAACACAACTATTTTTTATGTTTTGAAATTCTGCATATAAAAAAGAATCTGAGTCCTTCTCGAATTATGGATATATGGTATGAGAGCGCTTCTTTATGAATAAACGCAGCCCAAAATAAATCACATGAATAGTTGGGTCATCACATTTCTATTTCAAGTCTGCACTAATTCTCGAAGTATACCTGGCCAAAAGTCAAATCACAAGGTTTGGTTGTGCTATTTCTATTCCATGACTGATCGCACTCTTGGAAGCTCCACATCACTTCTGACATCAACATTACGTTGTTGAAACATATCAATGCTGTTGACAAGTCTTCTACATACAACATTGCCACAGAAATCAAGAGGAGCGATACGTCGGGAAGCACTTAGGAAAATATCTAGTGAAAAAGGTTTTACGCGAAACATCGTAGTTCTGAACTACTGAAGTTTTTCCAAAATACATTCGTATCGTGTCATCAAAATGACCCAAAAATGGGGTATTCAAAGTTCTCATGAAAACCCTGCGATTCTATTGGTTGATTAAAAAAAACAAAAAATAGTCGTATCGCATACTTTGACTACCACTATTGTAGAAACTACGTAGAATGTCCAATTGTGCGGAAACACGTAAAAACGGACGAGAACATGAAGACAAACTAGTAGACAAACAAGACATGACATGAGTTTTGGGACCATCTTCAGAGGTGGATATCTCGGCAACAATAAACCCAAATTGGACGGTACACTGCTGACGAGAAGTTCGGGAACGAGGGAGCATTCGAGGGAACAAGGGACGTTTTGTCCAGCATTCAACCGTTGTTTCCCTTGTTTTCTCCCTTATTCCCTTTTTGCCTTGAAAACTCCCTTTCTCCCATTCCCTTGATTCTTCGCTTTTTGATCGACGTATTTTCTGCGAAAGTGATGCACATGAATAAATTGACATCGTGAAGAGCTCTTGCGAGCTCCGAATGTCTCCACCGATATCCATTGCGCAGACGTATTTATTTGATGTCTCCGTTTGAAAAGTGGAAATGGTAAGCTTGAGGCCAATGAACTCATCATCCACTGCTAGAAATTCCCTCGAACCCCTGACATTGTCTATATTATAGTCATATATATTTTGTGTATACGAAGCGACATGGAGGAATTTGCCCTATTTGCCTCTGAAATCACTGCTGAAGTACCTCCAAAAGGTCTGAAAACTACTTTTGGAGAGGTTTCGGGACGTCTACGAAGTCCCAAGGCAACATAGAGCTCGAATTTTCTGCGGAAGTTACTTCTCTTGTTATACGAAAGGCAATGATACCATTTTATGTGTTTTTATATGGGTTTCTACAGGACGATTTTCAACGGAGACCATTGAGTTGCAAATTCGTCGGTGACAATGAAATTGCACGGTCTGGACCCCATGAGCGGAGAAAGTGGAATTAGAGGTTGTGGCAAGCATAATTGATACATGCGTTACGTCGGGAGCGGCGGTATTTATGTTGAATAATGTTTGCTGGGCCGCAATCACACAATAATCCACCATGATTGGTTCTGTTTTGTGCTTAGACTGGACGGATAGGTGTCAAGAAGACGTATTTGACGAATGCGACTCATATCTACCGTCGCCATCAAGACCAAGATCTACGCAAATGTATATTTTTGGGATCTCAACTACCAAAATTGACGATTTGGAGCACATCAAGGTGCCATGGTGCGATTGTTCCCCACGTTTGGATAAGCCAGTGTGAACGCCCAGAGAAGTAAAAACCTCCGAACATGCTGTGACAAGCGTAATTGATAGATAGACTATGGCTGGAGTGGCGATTCATACTTCCAATCGCCTCAATTACACTACAATCTACCCTGTTTTGTTCGACTGGTTCTGTCAGGTTGCAAAAACTGGTCGGCAGAAAGTCAGGAGGGCCAATGCCTCACATTCAACATGTGTTGGAAAGCTCGGCAGTGACCCTACCTACTCGGGGCTCCATTCGGATGTGTTTTGTTTGGGTTACTTGCTGAGATATTGGAATTCCAGTGTTTGGTGCTGTCTGTTCCCCTTTCAGCATGAGGGTCGGTGTGGCCGCCCTGGAGACAGCCAACTATTCAACAATACACCAGAGCCTCCCTTGGATGCCTAATACTCAAATTTTCTGGGACCCAGGCAGTGGTTCCGCCTAGATTAAGAATCATGCCGCCCAAATGGGGTCAGAAATCATGGAAATCTTGTCCAAAAAGCCACTTAGTGGTGGTGTGGGCCGAATTTCCTAAAAATGACTTGTTCTAACACATATTTGTCGTCCATGGGTATGTATGAGAAGATCGGTGGCTTTGGAGTGGACGCTTTTTAGGTAAAAATGATTGAATAGCACTCACACTGCATTGAGGATCAATCCAGGTTCATTAAAGAGAGTGGCTGGAATCCATACCCTGACACGATGGCACCAAGTTCAAAGTTGTCAAAATACATATAGTAATCGAATTTGGGCGGTGGTTTGGAGGGCTCTGGCAAAAAAAAAAATTCTAGGCCAGCATAATTTTTTCTTCCTTTCCTACTCCTCAATTGACTTTGTGGAATTCCTTAATATTATCAATTCTACTGAAAGAACTTTGATTCAGAGTATGCACAGATCTAGGAAAGATACATAATAAAAATATCGCCCGGAAATTTATCACAAATTGTAATGGGAACAAGGTCATATGGTGCAAGAGACGAGGCCTGTTACCTCTTAGTTTCTTCCACAGGAATACAATCTAATCAAATCACAGGAGTCAATTTTTAAATCCGACTCAATCGAATGTTAACGGTTCGATTTGAAATGTATGTGCATGGGCTATGATATGGGCAGGCTTGCGTGCAATCGTACTGCAAAAATCGGTACGTACAAATGTACCGTAGGCACCAGGTACCTGGTACCAGTAGTCCTTCACATCTTGAAAACACTTTTATTATTTGAGTTTGGGTTGTCTTCGATGTTTGACGCTTGAAGGATAGTACGGTTGGTTGTTGCTTTTCCAAAGGGTAGCTGTTGTCTCAAAAGATCCCGCAATTCAACTTGGATAATACAAAAGGCAACTGTTGCTGGCCAACTAGCTTCGCAAAAGATCTAAGGGTACCACTAGAGCCGCAAGTTCTTGAAGATTAAGGCCGTCAAGTCGCAACAATAATCCAGCTGATTGATGTGTGCCCACCACTTGTATCGGAATTGGCTGAATCGGAATCGGAAAAGGGCGGTTTCCACCTTCAATTTCAAACCGAGATGCTTTGGCCAAGCCCACCAAGCTGATTGTAGAACAAAATAGCTTCAAAATACATTGCATGAGAAATCCAACTGAAAACCGGGCCAATTATTATGTCGACTCTCCAATCTGCAAACCTCCTCCATGGCTTGCAAAAAACTTCATGAAAAAATTTGGAGGGCAGCTGCGCTTCGTTTGCACCCAAACGTAGCTATATAATCCATATTGAGTTCATGGAGTAGTTTAGCCACAGTTGGGGCGTCAGGAATCCTACGGCTGTGCCCCGAACCCCTCCATTCCCATATTGTTGTTGTTAGGAGTTTTGATACGACTGCCGCAAAACACCAGGAAATGACTGATCTGTCAGTCTCTTGGGCAGCAAAGTCGTAGAAAAAGTTGGAAAAAAGGTCAAAAAAGGTGGAAAAACTTAATTTTTGGGAGATGACTAAGTCGATTGCACACAAAAGTTGATGTTACAAAAAGCATGCAACTATCGGAAAAGAATGGAAGTCGAGGGCAATACAAACCGCAACATCATGGAAGAGATAGAATGAACTTAGGCCAGCAGAAATAAAACTGTAAACACTATTTTAAAATTTTGCTACGTTCTTTTCTTTTTCTTTGGTAGAAAGAAACAGTCGGTCAGGGTTGATTGTTCTCCTGCATTTATCTCCGCAGTTGTCATTCGTTCATGAAGATTCTTCTTGTGTTTGTCGTGTTTAGCTTCGAGTCTCTTCTTTCTTTCCACATATGTTTCGCCAGGTTCATAGACCTTGATGGGATTTTCTTCTCCAAAGTGGTCCACCCGATACATGTAGATAAGCCAGGGCTCCTTCTGTCTCATCTGTTTTGTCACTTGGATGTAGGTCCGCTCATGCCTGGCAAAGAATACACCCCATTCCTTATCATTCAACTTCAACTTCTTGGGTTTTGTTGTCTTTTTCCTCTTTGGCATTTTGAAATTTATTTGTTTTAGATTCAAACATTCAAAATGCCAAGAGACGAATTCAAAAAGTTTTACTTACAGTCCAACTCTTGGTGAAGCATGGAGGGTCAGATCAAATCATCATCCAGTGTCAGACCACCAGTTTGCCCCAGGATCAGAGCCCATACCACAGAAAGTTCATCTGGCTGTTGGCAGGTATCATGGCGGTTGATTGGCTCCTTAAGCAATGGGCTCCAAACCTTTTGACACGCCCCAAGGTGCGGATTGCTTGTGACAGTCTCTCTGCCATTGAGATGGCTTTCAAAGATCGCCGACTTTCTCCAACTGACGCCCAGTTTGACTTGGTGTCAACCATTTGGGAAGCTATCCTCCGGTACTCTATGGATTGGTGGCCCCAGCATGTGTATGGCCATCTTGACAAGTCCAATATCTTTGACAAATTGTCTTGGTGGGAGAAACGGAACCTTGAGAACGATGGAATGGCGGTGGAGTACCGTAAGGAACTTGAGGCGGCCAATCATCTCATGAGCATAGCCGTCAATCCTCGATTCTTCACTTAAATTGCGGCATTGAACATGGCAGACACCAAGCATGATCCTCAGTTCATCCAAGAGTGCGTGACCCATCCCGCCCTCCGCTTGCGCTGGAAGGACAAAGGTACTATCTCCCTCGAAGCCAAGTCTGAGATTGCCTGGGACACACTGCGTCGCGCCATGCAATCTCTCCCTGCACAGCTACATAGGTGGTCTACTAAACACTGTGTGGGTATGTGTGGTACAGGTAAATTTAAAGTCCTATGGGGTTTGGAGACATTGGCAGCTTGTCCATGCTGTGGCAACTTTGAGGACCATCTCCACGTTCCCCGTTGCCGTGCTGCTTTGGCAACTGCTGAATGGGACCGTTGCACTGCAGCCTTCTCCGCGTGGCTGGACCTGCAATTGACGGGCCCTTCCATAAAAAAGCGATCCTACAGCTTCCTACTTTGCCCTCTCCTTGGACCATCTCTCCTTCAGTTCGGCCGGCTTTCTTGGCTCAACAGGTGACTGGGTCTCAAGGTCTTTTGGAGGGACGCATAGCCTTGTCTTGGCTACCACTCCAACAACAACATTATGACAAGATCAGATGTTGTCAATCTGTCTCTCTCTGGGCGTCCCGCCTCTCACAACAGCTGATCTCGAATGGCTTCTACATGTGGGAGCAACGGAACTCTGTTCAGGGTTGGGGTTAGGGTACGTGAACGCCAAAGCACTGTCAATGAAGGGATTCACTCACAGCTTGATATGGGTCCTGATGACTTGCCTAGGGAAATTCAACCAATGCTAACCAGCCGTCGAGGAGTCCTTCACAAGTCGTTGGTGGACAAAGAAGAGTGGCTCAAGTTGCTTTGTCAGGAGCGCAGAGACTTTTGCCACTCCATGAAAGCACAACCCCGCAGTCTGCAGACCATTTTTCCCCCTGGACCCTGACCTTTTGCAGGACCTTATGAGCCCCTAATTCACCCCGCCACGTCGCGGGAGAACTCTTTACCCCTTTGGTAGACTTGAACAACTTCAGTTCATGCTACAGATGCCTCATATGGTTCAAACTTGTTGTTGACTCACCGCTTCACAGTACTTGACCTTTACCTCCAAATATTTCACCGGCAAGTGAATGCCCACAGAGTAGCATATTAACAATTAACAACTCAGTTCTCATTGACAAGCAGAGTCTTCTGCATGAAAAACGTCTTGGCTCTGATATGATGTTGCTAGTGCCCATCAGGTGGACTCCATGTCAAATAGTTACCAGCATGATTACTTTGGAGGAACATCAACGTCACAAATTGAGGGTTCCAGGCATCCAAGTAGCAATGAGGATCTCCCTCTTAAGTTGCTGCATTATGTCAGTCAATCACCACGGAGAGCATCTGCAAGCAAATTGAGAATGATGCTATTCAAAACATGATGAAAAGTGTTGATGAAAGCAGGACTGTGAGCCAGCATCAAATGGAGTCAGACGATGTTGCACCGGGATGGTTTGGAGAACATGAATCAGAAGGAAGAGACAGGCATAACAACTCTTTTGTCATATTGCATGACGCCAAGACCCAATTCATGAGTTCTTGCCAGATGATGAGATGCTGGCGTGTACCTTTCCATGGCTGTTCCCTATGGGAAAAACGCATGGAAGACGTTCTGGTAACCTCAATGGCGCAGAATTGAACCATTTGCTGAAACAATTTAGTATGATTCATGGTCAGGATGTTAGAATAAAGCAAAATGTGCTTTATTGTGAGTGCCTTTAGCGCTCAGAACAAACTCTCTGCAATCTAAATTTGTAATCAGCTGTACAACACTTTCAGGACAATAGTTCTCCTGTGTCTAGGTATACTTTGAGTGAAATTGTTCCTATTTGATTAATGTTTGGCTTGAATTGATGATTCAATCACAAAAGTAAGTTCAACCATTTTTCTGTGTTGAATGCAGTACTTTGGGACATCTTGTATTACTCCCTACTGCATCATACACAACACCAATATCACACTTGTATAGGGCCATTCCCTTTTGTGTGGATCCCGACATCATGATCAAAGTCTGGTCGTACGTGTCGAAAACTTTGTACTTGACTAGTTTCTTTTTGGAACATAAAAACTCATATGTTGTCATATCCCAACACACTCCTGCCATTGTGACAATCACCATTGGCAGCAATGGGACATGCTCTCATTCACTGTTTAATTTGTTTTGTATTTTCTTCTGAACATATACATACTTGTCTGACCTAGTCCTGTGGACCAAGAATCAGATCCCTGAACTTACAAAACTTCTCACCTTGCAATGACTTAGTCATGAAATCCGCAATCATATTGTCAGTTGGACAGTATTCGATCTTAACATTTCCTTTCTCAACTTGATCTGTGATAAAGAAATAACAAATGTTGAAGCCCGGCTTCTTTTGCCCGTGCACGTGCGACCATTCTCTTCCAGTAGAATCGGGCTTTTGTTATCCTGATACAAGATATTCTTCTTGATCGGATACCCTTGCCACTCCTTGAACAACTTTGTCCATAGTATCATTGTGATAACATTGTCAACAGCAATCAGTTCCGCTTCCGTACGGCTTCTGTTGTTTAGCTTTTGCTTCTTTGACATCACTTGAGCTGCACCTCTTCCAAAGGACAGAGTGCCGCCAGTATGGCTCTTGAAATCTGGATGCACCGCAAAAGATGCGTCGATCATCCATTTCATGACTCGTAGTGATTCTGCGGAAAGTGTCAGGTGATACAACAATGTACAAAACAAATATCGCATCATTCGAACACACTTCTTCCAATCAGACTCTGTAGGTTCTCGAACTCTCGAGGCAAGAATAGTAATCGTTGGATGGATATCCAAACGAGCTCTCTTAGAGACATAAAGTCCCCTTGCAACAGTAGTATGAA
>CAKOGP040001725.1:351005-452644 GCA_933822405.4 Cylindrotheca closterium | reverse complement strand
TCAAAACGACTTTTTTGCTTCAGTAATGCCCCAGCTCAGGGGTGCGGGGAAAGCTGTTCAGTAGTCAAACTAGTCGAGATTATCAATCCACAAAACGGTCGATTGACGGACGAGTTGCGGAGGGTCCAGGCGAAATAGTGTTGATGTGATTGTTGTTATACGGATTCTGGGTTCTCTCCAACATTTTTTATACTGCACCGCATCCGTTAGTACAGTCTTGCTTTCCCCTTTTTTTGGTTTTCCCCTGCTGACGCGCACTCGTATAGTACACGTACTGCACAGTACCAGTACCTGGTAGCCCATAATGCTGGCTGTCCTTTTTTTGAAGATACTCCGCATAAAAAACATGCAATCGACACGGTACAATAATATGATCTCGATGCAAAAACCATAATATACTGTATCGCCTACACTACCGTATCACAATATTCTCAAAACCCCCGAAAGGATAGAAGAAAATGAACGAGAGCGCTCCTAATGCAATGAAGAACGGGCGTCTACACGAAGCTTTGAAATACCAAGACCCGTCGCTTGTTCTTGTTCAAACTTTGTTGAATGAAGGCGCCGATGCAAAGAGCAGCGATAAGTATGGAAACACACCATTTCACAAGGCATGCTCTTATGGTCATTTCGAGATAGCGTTGCTACTCGAGAAGGGTGCTGACATTCATGCCAAGAATATGGGGGGAAGCACGCCATTGCATAAAGCATGCGAAAGAGGTCACTTCGAGATAGTCAAGTTATTGCTACTCGACAAGGGTGCTGACATTCATGCCACGACCGACGATGGAAAAACACCATTACATGAAGCATGCTCTTATGGTCATTTCGAGATATTCAAGTTATTGCTACTCGACAAGGGTGCTGACATTCATGCCACAACCAACGATGGAAAAACACCATTACATGAAGCATGCTCTTATGGTAATTTCGAGATAGTCAAGCTGCTACTCGAGAAGGGTGCTGACATTGATGCCAAGAATATAAGGGGATTTACGCCATTGCATAAAGCATGCTTCCCGGGGCATTGCGACATAGTCAAGTTATTGCTACTCGACAAGGGTGCTGACATTCATGCCACAACCTACGGTGGAAAAACACCATTACATGAAGCATGCTCTTATGGTCATTTCGAGATATTCAAATTATTGCTACTCGACAAGGGTGCTGACATTCATGCCACAACCAACGATGGAAAAACACCATTACATGAAGCATGCTCTTATGGTAATTTCGAGATAGTCAAGCTGCTGCTCGAGAAGGGTGCTGACATTGATGCCAAGAATATAAGGGGAATTACGCCATTGCATAAAGCATGCGAAAGAGGTCACTTCGAGATATTCAAGTTATTGCTACTCGACAAGGGTGCTGACATTCATGCCACGACCGACGATGGAAAAACACCATTACATGAAGCATGCTCTTATGGTAATTTCGAGATAGTCAAGCTGCTGCTCGAGAAGGGTGCTGACATTGATGCCAAGAATATAAGGGGAATTACGCCATTGCATAAAGCATGCTTCCCGGGGCATTACGACATAGTCAAGTTGCTACTCGAGAAAGGAGCTGACATTGATGCCAAGAGTCAGTATGGATTGTACGAAGCATGCGAAAGAGGTCATTTCGAGATAGTCAAGTTGCTACTCGAGAACGGTGCTGTCAAACATGCCAAGTGTCGATATGAAATCACACCAGCATGTGTTGCATTGAAAAGGGCATGTGCTGCAGGTCATTTAGATATAGGCAAGTTGCTACTCGACAATGGTGCTGAAATTAATGCCAAAAATCATGATGGATGCACGACATTGCACCATGTATGCAGCTTACGTGGTGCTCGTCCTTTGGAGATAGTCGAATGGCTTGTAGAGAACGGTGCTGACATTACGGCCACAAACAATTATGGTGACACGCCATTGCACTGCTGTGCAGGCAACAGATGTCATTGCGAGATGGCGAGGTTTCTACTCGAGAGGGGTGCTGACATACATGCCACGAACAAAAAGGGAAATACACCATTACATCAAGCATGCGATGAAGGTCGATGTGAGATGGTCAAGTTGCTACTCGAGAAGGGTGCTGAAATTAATGCCAAGAACAAAAAGGGAAGCACGCCATTGCACCATGCATGCAGCACTGATGATCATTTGAAGACAGTCGAATTGCTTGTAGAGAACGGTGCTGACATTGATGCCACAGACGATATTGGAAGGAAACCATTGTACAATGCATGCTACAAGGGTAGTTTCGAGATAGCCAGGTTGCTAATCGAGAAGGGTGCTGACATTGATGCCAAGAAACAATATGGATGCACGCCATTCTCTGCAGCATGCGCAAAAGGTCAATTGGAGATAGCGAGTTTGCTACTTGAGAAGGGAGCTGACATGTATGCCAAGAATCATTATGGAGGCACAGAATTACATAGAGTATGCAGCGATGGTGGTCATTTGACGGTAGTTGAATGGCTTGTAGAGAATGGTGTTGACATTACTGCCACAGACGATAATGGAGACATGCCATTGCATCTGGCATGCCGTTGTGGTTGTTTTGAGATCGTCAAGTTGCTACTCGAGAAGGGTGCTGACATTGATGCCAAGAGTCGAGTAGAAGGCCCACCATTACATGAAGCATGCTTTAGAGGTAAATGTGAGATGGTCAAGTTGCTACTCGAGAAGGGTGCTGACATTGATGCCAAGAATCAATATGGACGCACCCCATTGTACAATGCATGCTATTGGGATCATTTGAAGATAGTCGAATTGCTTGTAGAGAACGGTGCTGACATTAATGCAACAGACAATGATGGAAAGACACCATTGTACAAGGCACAAGAGAGTCGTCAATTGGAGGTAGTCAAGTTGTTGCTCGATAAGGGTGCTGACGTGAATGCCACAGACGATGAAGGAAAGACATCATTGCATATGGCATGTCGTGTGGGTCGTTTGGAGCTTGTCAAATGGCTAGTGGAAATAGGCGCTGCTGTCAATGCCAAAACAAAAGGTGGGGAGACACCGATACATTGGGCATGTGGGAAGGGTCATTTAAATGTAGTCAAGTTCCTAGTCGAAAAGGGTGCTTATGCTCATGCCAAAGGCAAAATTGGATTGACGCCATTTGAAATGATGTGTTGCAATAAGGATGGCTTGGATCTGGTCTTGTTGCTAGTCCAAAGATCATGTTATGATGGCCATTTGGAGGTGATCAAGACGCTGCTGGTCTAGAACGGTGCTGGTATTCCAAAGCCACAATTGGAATGACGCCATTTGAAATGATGTGTGGCAATGATGAATTGGATCTGGTCATGCTGCTAGTCCAAAGGTCATGTTGTGATGGTCTATGGAAGAAAAATGCCAAGGCTCTTGAGAAGGAGTCATTCTTTGTTGCAAGGAGTATCAAGGGACAAAAGGTGGATCGGGCTACCAGCCGAGGAAAAATCGAGCCTTTATTGTGATACCAAGTGTGACTGCTTTCCTTTGGGACGAGGGCTCGACGGTTCTGAATGATCTTTCCACACTCCCATCCGAGCTTTCTTGGATGATATTTACATAGCGAGTGACTCCATTGTCACTACCCAAGCAGAGGCACCTCGTCTCGTCCGGAAAGCAAGACCAATACGCTCTGTATTGAGGACTGAGCTGAAGAATGCAGTTATTGCAAGATTAGACTATAATGCAGAGTACTATCACTAAATATTTGCTTGCAATTGTATGACTGGTAAATGTTTGCTTCTAGCGATGATATTCCTTGTTGTTGTCCCACAATAAGAAAGTGAAGAGTGCATCGTCGATACCGAGGAGAATGGAAATACATGAAAAAAAGTGTAAAACGAAGAAAAATTAGACAATTTTGCCTTGCCATATATGTAAATTCCATCTACTGAGTTTGTCCACTGAACAAATGAAATTGATCTATATATACCAATCGAGCAAGAGTATATATCCAGACCCGCAAAAGGTAAGAGCTTGCGGGAACCTCTACTCCGTTGGTGGCATTTCCGTTCATTCGTTCTACTGTACCTATTACTCCTCTGATGATGGGAGCATGGAAAGATCAACCAGAACCATCGAGCCCCCCCCCCCATCCCCCCGTCCCAAAGAAATGCAGTCACACTGGGTATCACAATGGAAGCTCCATTTTTCATCCGACAAGTAGCAGCTCGGTCCACCTTTCGTCGCTTGGTACTTCTACTCCTTCTCCGCAGCCTTGGCATTTTTCTTCCATAGCGCGAAGTCCAGAATTTGAGGTATCACTTCTTGCTTGATGTGCATGGATACAAGTGACAATACCGTGTCCAAACAGTAGTGAGGTCTGGCCTGGTGATTACCATTCCACCAATCCATTGACTCGACTCTAGTGACGGTAGGTCCATCGTCCAGGCTTCCGTGCCAAATCGTCACATTTGATCGAGAATGACCTTTTGAAGCACTATAGCTTGATTGGTGGAATGGCTTTTGAGGTTGGATTCATCAATGAGTAGTCCATCATAGTATTGTCCTGATTCTCTCTGAATGAAAGAGTGTCAATAGGATACTCGTCCAAAAGTACTTGGAATATATCGAGACGAATCTTTGCAGACGTTGCCACAATGTGAAATGGGGTTATTCCAAAGGTGCCATGCTGATACTTCTCATCATCGCTGGAAGCTTGGATCAGATTCTTCAGTTCACTTGCGGTGCTGCTCGCGATGCAGAATAGCAGCATTTGTGGATTGGTAACTGCGCGTATTAGTCCATACTATTCTTGACAAGTATGGATGCTCGTTCGCAAACTCATTTGCTATTGGGCTGACATCCATGACAGAGCTAGAACGTGGGTACGGATAGACGTAGGTGGGAGAGGGAAGGAAGACATTGACAAGTGCTGGACATTCATTGAAGCATGAACCGCCCAAGAACATCAGATTTGGATCCTTTGAAAATTCGACTCCAAGAAGACCATCGCATCCCAGGAAAGCTCCTTGGTCAATCATTTCGGTGTTAGATGGAATCGACACAGTACGTAATGATACGCAGTCCAGAAATGCGTAATCTTTACCGTGGAAGGTATTGACACAAGAGATAGTGACATACAGAACGGAAAAACCTCGCAATGAATGAATGATATCTCTGTAAGTCCTTCTGGTAGTTCCACATTCACAAGTGATTCACATTTATAAAATCCACCTTCCCAAATGGTCTTAACTGTGGTCGGTAGTGATACTTGACGCAATGATTTGAACCCCGAAAAGCTGTTTGTATCAATTTATGATATGAGACGCCATATGCAGCAGTTTGAGACCGAGTTGCTAGTCGATCAGCAAGGTCATCAAGAAAACAGTAGTCAGAATCCTCCCAGTCGACGCAAGAAAGGAAAATGAGATGATCAACATTGGCAGGAATCTCATGTCCGTTTACACCATTGAAGACGTAGGCTCTCTGAAGGGACGGTGATTGAATGATTCGTCCTCGATATTGCTTTCATCGCTTGAAACGGCCATCAAGTCCTTTGAGTCAAACGTTGGCTTTAAAATAATATGGCGCGAAAGTATGTCACGCGCATCGCGCGAGAAACGTTTGTCCGTTGGTTTCGGCGATTGAAGCTTTCATTCGGATACAAAACATGTGCATCGACCATGTGATTCACTTTTCCTTTGATCCTTTGCCTTCACGACAATGCAACTTTTTTCTCTCAACGGACCTGTACACACGGCAAATCTAGTGTCACACATTTAACTCTCACTGGTTTGTCTCAATATCCCAGTAACGCCCACGAAATTGAAATTTTGGTTGTTGTAGTTCAACTGACGTCAAACATATTTGCGGTGATAGCAGAGATCCGTTTCATCTCACACATAAAAGAGCCATCTCGAGACGCAAATCCAATCCATTGCTATCCACAAGCTTCACGATGATCATGTCCAGTTCAGCCTTACTGCACCTCTTCTTGGTAACAGCAACGACCTTCCTTGGTTCCACGTCCTGTCATGCCGCCCAATTGATCTTTGCCGACGAATTCGACGTTCCGGGTCCACCCGATCCATTGGTATGGTCCTACGACAAGGGTGATTGGGGTTGGGGGAATGCCGAGCTCCAACGGTACACGGACGATTCCAAAAATGTGCAAGTCCAAAATGGCAAGCTGGTGATCCGGGCTCACAGGGTGGAGGATGCTGGCCGCAGTCAATTCACCTCGGCCCGCATCAAGACCTTGAACAAGGTGACCTTTCAATATGGTCGAGTGGAAGCCTTTATGAAAATGCCGGATCTTCGGAATGGTTTGTGGCCTGCGTTTTGGACCTTGGGGAATGACTTTCCCATTGTCGGATGGCCGGCCTGTGGGGAAATTGACATCATGGAAATGGGACATTCTTCCGGGATCCAAGAAGGAACGGTCAATCGAAAGGTTGGATCGGCTGCCCATTGGGAACATGAAGACGATACATGGGCAAACTACTTTGATTACTATACGGCTCCATCCAATTTGAATGATGGGTCCTTTCACAATTACACTCTGAATTGGACTCCCAAGTTTCTCGAAACCTACGTGGATGGCACTTTAGTCTGGAAGATGGACATTTCGCATCCCAACTGTCCGGCGGACAAGTGTTCCGAATTTCACAAACCGCACTTCTTTCTGCTCAACCTGGCCATTGGAGGACGATATACGGACATTTTGACACCCTCTGGGATTACCGCCCCGTTTCCAGCCGAACTCCAAGTCGACTACGTACGACTCTATACCAACCAATGGACTCATGTTGGAGGATCCTACTTTGGGGAAAATGAAGGAAGTTATGAGCTTGTGAATTGTGGATGCCCCACCACTTGTACCGACACGGTCTTGAACCGTTCTGCTCCCGGACCGGAAGGGACCTTTTCGTGTCGGGAACGCATCGAATGGGTCATTTCCAATTTGCAGTTGGATGAAAAGGATGCTTGTGCTGTGGTAGGCAATGAATTTCCGGACATTTGTGGTGCTGATTGCAATTCCATGACCTGTCCCAAAGATGATTTAGTATCAACGCCGATTCCTACTGCCACTCGTGAACCAACAGCAACAACAACAACAACAACAACAACTCCAGCCCCTGTGCCCAATCCGCCTGGTCCACCAGGTCCACCATCCAGCACTCCCAAACCTATAGACTGTGGCTGTCCCAATCATTGCACAGCACGAGAACTTGACCAGGTAGCAGGCGGCTTCACTTGCCGGGCACGTATCCAATGGCTCATGGATCATACCCCCAATGATAGAATGAGCGAAAAAAAAGCCTGTTTTGCAGTCAGCGAAGAATTTCCATCCATCTGTGGCAGGAACTGCAATCTCTTCCATTGTGATTTGTTTGGTGAAAATCATGGCGATGACAACGACAATGACAACGACAACGGGGGCAATGATTCTTCTTCTACTAATCCTCCTCTTGACAGCACAAACGGCAACGATATCGAGGAACGCAAAGACGACCAAGACGCTTCGAGTGCCATCACTTGTGGTTGCGCCAGCTGCAACGATGAAGTATTAAATCGCAGTGTAGGCGATTCCACGTGCTTGGAACGAATTACATCGCTCATGGAGACCCAACACAAGTCGGAATTGGAGGCCTGTCGCCTCGTTGGGGAAGAATTTCCCAAGATTTGTGGTGGCGAGTATTGCAATCCCGATACTTGTACCATGGATTGCTCCTGTGGCTCAAATAGTTGCCAGTCATCGATATTGAATCGATTGGTGATGGACAAAGAAGGTACCCAAACGTGTCGCGACCGGATACATTCGCTTGTGGAAACCACCAATGTCAGTGTCAAGGAGGCCTGCGGACAAGTCAGTGACCAATTCCCATCTGTTTGTGGGCAAGGATGTCACCCTGAAAGCTGCAGTGTGTTTCCAAGAACCACAGTACGCGACTGTGGATGTCCTGGTACCTGTCTGGATCGGGTGCTCGATCAAGATGCTGCTGGACCAAGCTGCCGGGATCGAATCAATTGGGTCATGGGAGCCAATGGATTGGGGGAAGAGGATGCTTGCTCACTTGTGAGCGATCAATTTCCAAGCAGCTGTGCTAGAGGCTGTGATCCACGAACTTGCTAGTAGTAGAATGCACATTCATTCGTCTGCCCAGAGGATGAATCGGTTGCAATAACCTGGGGTAGACACTGGCAGACTGCACGCTGGTCCATTTTTCGACCAAGCCAACAACGCTTTTGTTGTACAATATAATTGATTACTAGATCAATAGTCTGTATATTTATTATTATCATTAGACCAGTCTCGCATGGCAGTACCGATAGGTTGGTATTCAGAGGAAAGTGCCTTCTTTTAAGATCCCAAGTTCGTCCACCCATCCGTCTCAAAGCAACTGAAAAAGACACGAAATACAAGAACATCTGCCGTTGAGAATAATACGAGTACCCGCATTACAATCCGCCTTGAATCCAAATGCCAACGAAAGCATTTAGGATTTTTCTATTTGGACGGATTCGAGCATCATTTGCTACCGTTTTGTTATTATCGATTCCAAGCCAAGCCTTTGTCAGACAGTTCTCTTCATTTCCAGCAATACGATTGGATTATTCTTCTTCGAGTCCAATCATCAAGAACATGGTTTCCACAAGATCCAGAGTCTCAACGACAACCATAACTTTCTCCTCTCTACTACCATTGACAGTTCTATCCGCTGCCAAAATAGTCTCTCAGGAAAAGAAGAAATCCTCTTTGGTGGTCACACCCTCCCCCGCCAGCCGAAAGCGAAGACGGACCACCAAAACCGATGAATCATCATCATCACCCAATAAGAATAAGAACGATGCGACCGCCAAGAAGGAATTGAATTTTGCAACAACATTGACACCAGAACTAGTGGCGTCGATCAATCCTGATCAAAAGTATATCGATCTAGTTGTTCCTCCGGCCGAATTGAGACCGTCGGCCACGTTGACGACTGGACAATGCTTTCATTGGAAGGCTGTTGTAGCGATAGCTGATGAAGATGAAAATGGAACGATCAAGAAGGAATCTGCATGGGGAACTCACGATGCTAGTAAGTACAGCCCACGGAATTGAAATATTGAACAGCAATCGAATTCATGTTCAAATGATTGACTGACTGACTCTTTCCCTCCTTCAATTTTATTAAACTGTATCAGCCGAATGGGTTGGAATCATTAGACTACCAGATGGCAGGTCTTGTGTGTTGGCCATCCGAGAAACCCCGTCTTCGACGTTATACCGCCCACTCACTACAACAGTACCGACTGCCGACATTGAACAATACCTGCGATCCTACTTTCGACTGGATGATTCGCTCGGTCACTTGTACCAAAAGTGGTCCAAGGCAGACGACCGTTTGGCAACCATTGCCAAGTGCATCCCCGGTGTACGGATATTGGAACAGGATCCCTTTGAATGTTTGATTAGTTTTATTTGTTCCAGCAACAACAATATTCCAAGAATTACTAAAATGGTCAATTCGATTCGAGCCAACTATGGAGAAGAGTTGTTGACGATTGGTGACGAAAAGTATTATTCCTTTCCCAGTAGCGAGGATTTGTTAGCCAAAGGGAACGATGATGACTTTCGAAAGAAGTGCGGTTTGGGGTATAGAAGCAAGTACATATTGGAAACTCTGCAGATACTAAAGAAGCACGGTGGCGAGGAGTACCTTCGCAACTTTCGTTCCATGCAAGATGATCCAAACTTGGTCCAAGAAAAACTATGCGAATTTTGCGGAGTCGGCCGTAAGGTTGCTGACTGCGTTGCCTTGTTTTCGCTCCGCCAAGACGATGCCATTCCAGTGGACGTTCACGTTTGGAACATTGCCCGCCGTGATTACGATCCAGGGAATGCCTTGGAACAGGTCAAGAGCTTGTCTCCAACCACCTACAAGCAGGTTGGTGACTTGTTTCGATCCCGGTTCCCGGACAAGGCTGGATGGGCACATTCCCTACTCTTTGTAGCAGAGCTTCCCAGCTTTCGACCCGTCTTGCCATCCGAGTTGATTGCGCAAATGGATCAATACAAGCAGGAAGAGGAATTGAAAAAGAAAGAGGCGGCAGCAGTCAAGAAAAAGAAAAAGGAGGAAAAGAAGAAATAAAAGAAGAAGAGACTTGTAGAGTTTGCTATTCGAAACTGATCCTGAGGAAAGAAAGCTGTGCTGGAAATTGAACCCATTGCATTGTGGGCTTCGGCAAAGGCGCAACATAATAATGAATCTAGATACGCAACGAAAGCTCCGTATTGTCGCGTAAGCTTGCAAACATCATTACTATAGTCCTAACTAGATCCTCATTTTTGTTTGATCTACTCCTGCTACATAAAACGGGTAGGTGTAATTACAAAGGAGGGACTAGCATCACCGGTTCAGCAACAAGATCGGCCGGCGACAGAGTAGGTACTGTCACATTCTAAGTATTCGTAAATTGTGAACCGTTGAGGGCATTGGGGGCAACCGTTGAAGGATTTCGTGTGTTCGCGCAGGCTTTGGCGCCAAAACGGATCACCCTAGAAGCAGGAACACCCCCCGATTAAACCTATTTTGCAGCGACCCAAATCAAAACGAGTGATCACGAGTGAAGCCCAAAGTCATGCCGATTTTTTCATGCCACCCAATCGTCGTTCGTTTGAAATTAAGAGCTGTTGCCAACACTTTATACCCGTTGCCGTGGCGGTTGCCGACCCTTGATACCCGTTGCAATAGTAGTTGTCAACACGTATATCCGTTAATACAATTTATTCACCAAAGAGCACACATCTTTTTAAAAGTCTCACACAGCAAGTCACGCATGCAACCATGGCTTTGTGTTTGCGCCTCCTCCTAATCCTCCAATTGGCAGCCCTGATAGCGGCCGCTTGCAACCAAACCTCGAATGTGGTCAATGGCATTACAACCATTGTCGTTCAGGATAATAGAACCGTCGATGTACTAGACAGACAGCTATTTTATAATGAAGAGGGTGGTCAGTGCAGTGCGAATCTTTGTGGATATTACATTGACAGCGATGGCAATATGGAAGACATGGTTTCCAATTGCGTCTATGACTCTCGGGGAGGTGGATATCGATCACGGTGCACTCGCAAATCATTTGTCAATCGAATAAGACGATGGGAAAGTCTGGAATCTTGCGGATGCTGCAGTGCTTCGCTGACGACAAGAACAAGTCCATATTGCGAGTATCCTTCCAATCCACCCTGTGGAGGAGATGCTGCCTGTCGGATTCCGCGTTCACGCTTTGCCAATTCACAGGTCTGCTACAGAGATGGAGTATCTGGAGAACTGACAAGTCGATGTGTCAATGCCTTTGAAGATTTTTTGGTAGGACCAACGGATAGCTACACCTGCGGGCCATGTCCATCCGAAAGGATTGAGGCCCCGGTTATTGATTCTCCGCCGTCAGATAGTCTGACCTGTGGGTGTTCTACTTGTACGAATAGTGTGTTGGAAACCTTGGCATCTGATGGAGTCTCGAGCATTTCCTGCAGGAAACGGATAGAATTCATGATGAATAATTTCAACATGCCAGAGCGAGACGCCTGTGTCTTTATTGGTGACAGGTTTCCCGATACTTGTGGTCAGGGGTGCAATCCATTGTTTTGTACTTCTACTGGACCACCACCGCCACCACCTCGACCAGCGCCACCGACGCCGCCGCCGAGTCCCATTACAGATTGCGGTTGCCCCAACTCTTGTACAAACGATGTCTTGGCATCATTAGCAACGGATGGAGTGGCTAGCATTGAATGCCGGACTCGGATGGTTTTTGCCATTAACCGTTTTGGTCTGACGCCGTTAAATGCATGTGCCATGGTGGCCAGCCGATATGCTGATGCATGTGGTGCTTGTGATCCAAGAACTTGTAACAATGATGCGGGTCCACCGGCACCGGCGCCAGTACCTGTCGTATCGCCAGCCGGTCCTATTCAAGAGGGGGAATTGGTATTTGCCGAAGAATTCAACTCGGGCGATCAACCCAACCCTGAAATATGGTCTTATGATCTAGGAAATTGGGGCTGGGGCAATGCCGAGTTACAACGGTATACGAACACGAGAGAAAATGTGCAAGTTGCCAATGGAAAATTGGTCATCACAGCCATTCGGCGTGGAAGTGAAATTACTTCGGGACGCATCAAGACGCTGAACAAGTTCACCTTCAAGTACGGTCGTGTTGAAGCATCCATCAAGGTACCTGATCTGAGGAATGGCCTATGGCCTGCCTTTTGGACACTGGGAAATAATTTTCCCGTCATTGGTTGGCCCAAATGCGGCGAGATTGATATTATGGAAATGGTAAGTTGGCCATTTGCCAGTGATTATCATGATGTCCAATAAGGTTATGGATATTCTGCTCACTATTGCACAAACTTTTTATTGCAATATAGGGAAATGCCGCCCCTGGCAATCCAATTTTGAACCAACGGGTTGGATCCGCGGCACATTGGTTCCATGATCCAGAAGGCCGTGCTACTTATGGCCTGTACCTGGATGCGGGAGAGGATCTTACTCGAGGATTCCATACCTACAGCATGGAGTGGACTCCCAACATGATTACTACCTTTGTCGATGGGAAGGAGATTTGGGCAATGGATATTTCTCCTCAACAGTGTCCGTCCGAAAAATGTAGTGAATTTCACGATTTTCATTTCTTCTTGTTGAACTTGGCCGTGGGCGGAACTTACACTGGTGGTCTCTTGAACGTCAACCAAATCACCGCGCCATTTCCTGCTCGATATGAGATTGATTACGTTCGACTTTACGCCAATCAATGGACCGAAGTCGGAGGAGCTTCGGCAGGGGGCGACACTGGTATCACTCCCAAGTTTGATTTGACCAACTGTGGATGCCCTGCTACCTGTACAGGACAAGTCTTGGACCGCATAGCCACTGACTCTAATGGAAGCTTCTCTTGTCGAGATCGCATTCAGTGGGTGATTGCTAATGTGGCTCTTACGGAACAGCAAGCATGTGAACGAGTTGGCGGGGAATTTCCATCTGTTTGCGGTCAAGGTTGCAACCCTGCATTCTGTTAGAGTTTGGGAACCATGATGGGGACAACAAAGTTATAGGTTGGGCAAACGCACATAGCCCAAGGGAACTTTAGCATTAGTTAGAATATATAGTACTATACATTAGCTTCATCATTAGCGCACTATTTTGTATTGAGCAACTATTCTTCCAGTCGCAATGACTTCGCGGAGACTGGGGTGGGAAGGATTCCTCCTGGATTGAGAGGAAACAACTGTCGGTAATAAGACGAACAAGCGTCTTCAATGTCGATGGATTCCCTTGTGCCCTCGAGCTGCCAGCACCGCTTGAGCCAAGCAAAGATGGCAGGATAGTCACATTGCAATCGCAGGTGCTTGCCACCAGCACCAAATAGCGGACTATATACTCCATCGAAACGCAACATGGTCGGAAGGAGGAAAATATCCGATTCGGTCACTTCGCCGCCGCAGATGAAATCTTGTTCTTGCAAGATCGCTTCGGCCCGATCCAATCCTTTCAGAACATCCTTAGAAGCCTTTTGGTAGGCTTCTTGAGACGTGCTAAATCCACATCGGTACACTCCATTGTTCAACAGCCTATAGATCCACTCGTTGGTTTCATCAACCTTGGAAGCAAGATCAGAGGGATACAAATCAAGTGCACTCTCATTCGGCTCGTCGTCGTCGTCGTTGGCTGACAGCAAAAGAGGCAACATACGCACAATATCACTGGATTCGTTCGAGACAATTTGACGTGTCTTCCAATCTACTAAGAGGGGCGCAGTACACCGGCCTTGAAAACCGGGATTTAGAGCCTCGTAGAGTTCACGCAAATCCTTCACTGCTGGCAGTTGCTTTGGCGGAGTGGCAAAGACCCAACCACCACGACTGGCCTTGATGGGATCATCCACCAGCGTGGTCATTCCTAAGAGTGGTTTACCATTGGTGCCTTTTGCTGCTTCCAAACTCAATAACTTTGCCACTAGTCGCACCCGATGACACCACTGAAAGTCCGGGGAGCCGATGGACGAAGAATGAATGAATGTGAGTGGATGCTGATAGACAACACGATCGAAGGCCTCCTGGCAAAAATTGAATTGATATCCCCTGTACAATACAAACACCATACGAGCAACTTACCGGGCATGGATTCCCCACATATACATGGTATCGCCCAGCTTCAACCGGAAATTGCTTACTTCCAAGGGTTCTGGAAAAGCTATACTTGGGTCGTTGGTAGCTTCCAGTTTTGTCTTGGGGTGCCAGCTCGGTCATCATTCGCTGATTTGTATCATAGAATAAAACAAAATAAAAAGGCAATTTCGAGTCAATGAGATACTACTGTACAAAACCACAGGTCTCGATTGCCATCCAACACAAACTGATGAATCAAATCTTCGTACCTTCCAAACAAATTTCCACGACTCCTTCGCCGTTTGAACAATTCGTCCTTGCGGCACCACTTTTGAAGCAATCTCCAAAAGATTGAATCCCTTGTCAACTTGAGCCATTCGTGGTGTTGGTAGTTTTCTGCATGTCGACGAACGGGAGATTCTCAAAGACTTATTTGATGTTGAATGGGACTGCAACAGAGCATCCACTGGTCGCGTTTGCATGATAATCAAGCAGAATAAGACTCGAAGCAAGCATCTTCTACCTCGACAAATGGAAAGTAATAACATTGTGATGGTAGAGGGAAAGCGTTTTTGATGTCACGAATGGAGAGATGAACGAAGGTAACTTATTGAATGATTCAATTTTCGATCGTAAACCGCATCATCAAAATATCCAAGTCTCAAACATCCGTCTGTCCAACATTGGAGGTTTTAGGGGCCGCATCAACACTGGGGGAGAGAAATGAGTATTGACTTCTTCGACTACACTTCATTGCCCATTAGGTGATGGTACCCTGTACCAGGTACAGTACGGTACAAACGGCCTTGTTGTGAGTAGGTACTCATCGCGTTATTTCGATCTGCGCTATTTTCAATGTGTATTTATGCTAGATTTTTGTACACTTTTGAACTACAATGTTTGGTGTACTCGTACAGTCTACTATCAGGTTCTAGGAATCGTCCCCAGCCAGCCAGCCAGAAAGCCATGAAGCTGCTGCAGCGCCACAGGCACGACCGTGAAGAGATCACAGCCTAGAATCACTTGTGCACTAAAGCACTCCAAACCAGCTCCCAAAATGGATACAGGACATATATTATGTATGTTGACAACCTTAGTGGGGTCCAACTGTGTATGTATTGGTCCAGCGACTGAGAAAGAATTATACATTCTTCTTGGCAACTTCCTGAACTTTACCTCCTCTGTGCTTGACCCCACCCAGATGTCGTATTAGAGTTGTCCCCGCACATCATACAGTGAGGAGCAGATAGCTGATCAGCCGTCTGATCAGACAGATATCATACAGCTGATCTAAAGTGTGCACTGATCAGTCAGCTGAATCTAGACATACTTTTTGATCGCACATCGTCTCATCCCTCGTTTCGAAACCTGGAGGAGGCAGCTACAGTGACAAGGAATCATGATGCGTTCGATTCATTGATTCTGGAAGATTGGCGTGGGAAGAAACGTCGAATGATACGCTTTTTAAAAAAACCAGACAGCTCATCAGACAACAAATAATCGATCAGATAGCTGATCAGACACCATCGGATCAGTTGATCAGACACCTGGTAACGTCACCTGATCCTCTAGATCGCACCACCAGTACCTGCCAGTACCTGGTTCTTGGTGGACTCTGCAGTATAATTGCCGTATGATGCCGATCGTGTCATCCGTATCATTGGGTAAAGGATCTGGTATCACCAGACGTCAGGCAGATAGCTGATCAGCTGTCTGATCAGAAAGATTGAACGGACTGTTCACTGCTCCGATAGCTCATTCAAACCAACTTTTTGATCACACATCGACCAATGCCTCATATCGAAGCTGGTTTGGTTCGCGTTTTAACAGACACTCCCGCTACGATCGAATCATTCTTTGTTTCGAGAAACCTAATAGCTGTAAGTGGGAAGAAAAGTCGAATGATACGTTTTAAGAAGAGGGAGCTCATCAGATAAAAGTAATCAACCGATCAGACAAGTAAAAAACCGATCAGACAGCTGATCAGGTCTCTGATCAGACAGTAATCAGTCCGAAAAAGCCAGGCGATCTTGATCGCACAAATACCTGGTTGTGCACTCCGTCATATCATGTCGTATCGTGTCGTATCGTGTCATCCGTATCATTGAGCTCACCACCCTGCTCACCACCATCACCAGACACCAAGCAGGTAGCTGATCAGACAGACAGATAGCTAAAGAAATTGTTTCTAGAGTCACCGGCCATCCGACTTTTACTAAAAATGCGCGATTGATTCTTCAACAGAAATGGTTCATGAAAAGTGACAGTTCCAAGACTCAAGACGTGTCCCCGTTCCGCCGAGATTTGTTCCCATTTTGGATTACCGGCCGGGCTCCTCTTACCTCCTCTTACTATCGTGTTCTTGGATTCTTATATATTATTCGTGCTGTACCAGACAGCTTATCAGACAAGCAGATACTGTAGTAGCTGATCAGGTAGCCGATCAGGTAGCCGATCAGGTAGCCGATCAGGTAGCCGATCAGCTGCTCCGTTTCCCGCGTTCCTGTAATGAGCACTTCTGGATGATAGTGCCCCCATACGATACATGATGCTTCGTGTACGTAATCATAGTATCCTGTTCTGTCGTGCGATACTATGATTGATTCTTCCCAGATTGCGTATTCCCCCATTATTGCCCCTAAAATCATGTCCATGGTTCAAACATAGAACTATCGTAGTAGCTCTGTACGTGTACCAGTATAGTACTATCTATTGTACCGTATCATGCAGTGTGACAGAAACAACAATGACTGCCCGCCACGGTGCATTTATCATAATAAATAACTGCAAGTGATATGTCTTATCTTCTGGCTGAGAAGCTGCCTGGTACCTACTGTGTACGGTACTTTCAACTTGGTACTAGACCATTACAATAGGTAGAGTACTCATACTAGTAGACAAGCAACAATACGACACCACACGCACGCACTACGTACAGCATGTGATCGGGAGTGGATTTTTTAATCGCCATGTAGATAGATGCCCATGGCGTTCCAAGAAAAATTTCTATTGCTGGATGATATAAAAACAGAAGGCTTTTATGATCATTATTGGTAGAACTGAATGTTTCTGGTCTCTAATGGGCGGTGGACAGAACGTATCGGCGCTAGCTACAGTAGTCCACAAAATGTGGCTCAAAAGTGTTGATCATTTGGTGGATCAGATCAACCAATCAAAAGAAAGAAAATCCTGGTATCAGGTTATGAACCTACTTTGCCATCATAACCGCAGTCATAACTGCTCCCATGGGTTCTTACCGTCTCCATTTTGCGAAGAGAATTTTGTGGTGGGAGAATTTTGCGAGGGGGACCATCACCCACCTAAATTCCCCAACACGATGCAAGAGGAGCCGTTAAAAGTGCTGGGGTCCTGCTGACATATGGGGCTAGAGGATTCGAGAAACAATGAAAAGGCAGGACCACTAAAATCGCAAAGAGGAGGGAGACGACAATGCGGTCCTGCCAAGACCATTCCGGTTTTAGTTTCTGTTTCATGGGAACTGGTCCCATTTCTTCTTCCCAATGTCAAAGATTGATTGATTCATTCTTCACCATCCAATGACGATGGGTTTTGCAGGCGAAGCTTATACTGTATGGCATTGCCTGTCACCTACCGGTATGTCGGAGAATCATCAGTCTTCTGTCGCTTGAAGAAGCGGGCTGAAAGCGGGTCCGATGCGCGTTAGTCAGTCAATGAACACCCTCTCGCTCGGTAAATATAATATCTGCCATTGCAATAACAGTGATAACAGGTTCATTCGCAAATATAATATACCAGCCGTTCGGGATACTTCGGCCTGGTGCGACTGCTGGTACCTGCAATTCAAGTGACAAAGACTTTTTCGGGGATTGCATGCACCAGCAGTAGGATCATCAGATTCTGGAGGAAACTTCCATGAATCGAGGCAGATTGAAAGCGCGCATGTCATACATAGACTTTCGGCTCAAGTCCCCATCTGAGCAGCTGAGCAGCACAGCAGCACAGACTTGTTCGAGTAATCCAGGCAACAGGCAGGGACCATCAGATGGTTGACGCTATCGATATGGGAGGCACTTCCGTGAAATCGAGACAGAGTGAAGGTGCTCACGAACCACGCCGCACTGCTTTCAATTCCTGCATACCTAGATCGTGGCGGCGACTAGAAAGTTGAATGTGCTCTCCACAGAGCTTTCTACCTACCTGGCGCTCTGAAAGCGTCACTCCTTGCTGGCGACAAGAAACTATTCTCAGATGAACATCCGAAAACTTTTCATTGAATGCAACACTTCATTGGGATCGATCTGAGACACATTTATCCTTATCCGTGACAATCTAGATGGCCGAAAAGAACAACAGAAGTAATGCGAATGGCAATTAGTACAGTAGCTTGATATGTGGCTAATTTTCCGGAGTCTCAAAAGAGCGAGTCACTGTCAATCTGGTGGGAGGAATTTGACAATCAACATAACATTAGAAGATGGGGGTGGACCTGGACCTGTTCTGTATTGGCTGCAGAGTTTGCGAAGTTTTGTCGATTTCGTTCAGCTGGAAACGATATTGGATGGCTATACCCAAGGCTGCTTTGTTGACAAGCCCGTTTTGATTGTGGAAATCAAATAGAAAGGCAAAATACACTTTTGCAATCAACCTTGGTCCTAGTAGTGGTGACCGCTTTTATAAATTCGCAGCTGACATCTATTAATTTCTTGCTGCCACATAACTTGCAAAAATGATATGAAGGTATCGATCAAATGACCAGTGCAGCGTTTTCGAATGATTGATTGTTTGATTCATTCCACCAAGATGACGAGAGCATCATCTATCGCAATCACACTGAAAGTTGGAAATCCAAATGTAATAAGTCAAAACTATAATACTGTTCTATTTTTTGCTTAGGAGAAAAAAAGGAGATGTGAAAAGCTGTACAAACTTAAGGTTGGGGAAGGCCAATTGAGGCCAAGTTTCCGAGTTGCTCGTGAACCATGATGCCCAAGATTCCCATTTGCGCGGCACGTCCATTGTTCAATTCAATGGCACGCTTTCTTTCCTTCCAAGAATCGGACTGCTTGTCCCATCCAAAGTCGACAAATCCGTTGCGGTAGTCACCTGGAAATTCAGAGGTTCCGTCTTGGTCGTTCATGGCAACTGTCAAAAGGAAGACAGTTCCCAAAGTCAAAGGAAGAGTTCCCTTGACTTCAGTGGAAAGGCCGCTCATGTCTAGGGCCTTGAAGCCAGCACCGACTTCCTCCATACCTGGAAGGCGGACACCGGCGGCAGTGGTCAACCAACCAACGACGGCAAGCATGGCGCATCGTCCGTGACGAACCTCAACTTCACGCAATCTGTCAAAGTTAGCCTTGTCTCCATCTTGAACGAGGCCAAGAGGATCAAAGAATCCAAGAGGCATTTGGGCACCAATCTCGTTTTGGAACGCAGAAAGAGAGCTACTAGTTTGGGCAGCTTGCTTGGCAGGAGCAAAGGCAGCGGCTGTGGCGACAAGGGAGGCAAGGATGGCAGTCTTCATTTTCGATTGTTGGGTTGGAACTGTAATGTACTGTCGTTGACGGGTTTGTGTTGTCGTGTGGGGTGGTGAAAACCAGATGTTGAACTTGGTTGAACTTGGTTGAACTTGGTTGAACTTGACAAACGTATCTTGCACTTGGATCCTTCAACTTTCGTATCTGAATCTCAATCTCAATCGGTGTCTGTGGGTCCATCCTACAATTGGGTCGAATTGTTCCATCCAGTTCTGAGTTGTATCTATTCTAATTTTGAAATGAGGGGGGGGGGGCTTTCATATCGAAGGGACCCCGCTCCAAAATTTAGAGATGACTATCAAAAGACTACAGTATGTTGTGCTTTCTGCGGAACCTGGTACCGGTATGTGGCCCAGATCACCAATGCTTTTAAAAAATTAGGACGAAATTTCTTGGTGGGCTGCTGTTGGTTGGTCTGATGATATTGTATAAACCTAACAAGGCAAGATGAGTATTGATGAGTGAGGAGCCAGTCAGTCTTACTTGGATTGATCGCTGCTGCTTTGTCCCACACAGCCTGTTCCATTACACATAATATTGCACATGCATGCATGAGACTCCAATCGCAAATGGAAGAAAAGAAAATGTAGATGGTGGTTTTAGTGGCAAAGATGTTTTTAATTCGCCATCATTGTCTCGCCAGATTTTAAACAAGAAAAATGTCAGTGGAGCGTATGACTGGTCGTCCATCGCGATTGGCTTCATCTCTAAAACGAAAGATTCAACAAGTAGCAAATCCAAGGTCACGATTTGCTTGTCAATGATAGGGGAAGGAAAATACACTTACTAGTTACTGCATCGAAGCAAGCCATTATAATTTGATAAGAAGCAAAGCTCCCATGCAAAGGAACAAACAACAAGAAGCCAAAGAACATGGATATCAAAAGTCATCCAACAATTCTCATTGATACTCCACAAGTCTTCGCTTCGCTTATGTAATCAGAAGTTCGCCACAGAATCGTAGGATGCAACACGCATGCACGTGCTGGACGTGAAAGTTAGCGCCACCAGTATGAACGAACACATATAATACCAAACCCACGAATAACTGCCGGCTCTTAATCAGCGAGCGGGTGGGGGATTCAACGGATGGGACAGTACGGTAACATTTAATGTTAGGGCTGGAAAAAATGCTACCGAGGAAATTTCCTGAGATTACCGATTTGTCACACACAAATGAGAAAGTGATGGCCAATACCATCAGCTTGATCCTGGATTACAGTCATACCATCGGACTTCTGATTCATCACATAAAACAGAACACACACACAAAATAGAATGCCAATACAGAGAATGATGAAACGACGTCTAATACTTTGTGCCTCCATCCTACTGGCACTGCTCCTGGAACCTTCCAAGGCTCAACCACCGATGTGTCCTGTGGTCCAGAATGCCTACACCACGGCCCGATTGGAAAGCAATGACCCAAATGGTCCAGACTTTAAGGAGGTTAGTGGAATTGCCTTTTCACCAACGCAAAAAGTAAATGGCAATCCAATATTCTATGCCGTCAGTGATGGTGGTGGCGATGCTCGGATAGGAATCTTTGATTCCGGAAACGGTCGAAGATTAAGGACACTCAGGCTTGACAAAGGGTTCTTTCCAAACAGAGATTGGGAATCTTTGACGATTGGATCATGTGGGAAAAGCGGCGTCAACGACAGTTGCTTATATGTTATGGATGCTGGTGACAACAAGGCCCGACAAACAGGTGGCCGTGAAGGGCGAAACAATTATCAAATTTTGAAAATCAAAGAGCCTCGAATAAATGAGTACCGGGACAACGACCAAATCCCAAGAAGCAGGACATCAAGGCTACAATTCGACTATCGACATTCTTCCTCTCCAACCAATAATGCGGATTGCGAAGCTATGTTTCTGGATCACACTGGTTGGGGAGGTGGTGCTGAAATTGGAGGTACGAAACTTATTGTTTTCTTGTTACCTACTGTACTTGATCTAGTTCCTCGTGTTTTCATATTACAATTCTCACCTATCATTGATCATGATTCAATAACCTGCAGATATATACTTAGCCACCAAATGGGACAAGGGAAACGAAAGATCCAAAAATCGACTATTCCGGATACCTGCCAGCGTATGGGCCCCCAACTTTAATGGTTCCACACGACAGCATTCCGTTCGATCCATTGGTATCACCAACTACGACAGTTATCAACGGAACGGCTCAGACCATTTCATGAAGTTCACTTGGACAAACGCTGAAATGAGTTTTGATGGAACTCTGATTGGATTGGGAAACAGTGTCCGATCATTTGTCTTTTTGAGATGTCCTGGACAATCGGTCAAAGATGCTCTTGTGAACCCAAGCGCGAATGCCAAGCCTTGTCTCGATTTCTCCCATCCTTCCTCTGGCCAAGTTGAATCATTTGCATTTACACCCGACAAGAGATATTCTCTTGATCTCCCAGAAGGTAATGTTCCAAAACTCGGCTGGACCAAATTCGAATTCAACAAGGACAAGACCACAAGGATATGTCCATTGCTACAGCCCACGGATGCTCCAACCATGCGCCCGACTACTGCTCCTTCGTTGGCGCCGACAATAACGGTAGCGCCAACCCCATCGCCTACCGAAACACCATGTGACCAGCGTGGTCTTCATGAATTCACCTTTGTGATTCAGACAGACTACGTCGGAGATGAAGTCATTTGGGAGCTCAAGGACAGCAACGACGAAATCGTACTACAAGGTGGAAGGTACCCAAACAACCAACTTCTTGAAGTCCAAGAATGTCTTCCTGCGGATACCTACAGCTTTACCATTACGGATTCCTTTGGGGATGGTATTTGTTGCCAGTATGGACCAGGATGGTATCAACTCTGGTTCGATAGTGTTGTCATTCATAGCTCGGATGGCAAGTTTGGAAAACAAGAAACCGTCATCTTTTCAGAGAGCGGTCTGATGCCTTCCTCGACACCGACAATTGTACCATCAGCAGGCCCATCCGCAAGACCGTCTATGGGTCCTACAGAATCGCCAACCGACACTGCTTCGGTTGCCCCGTCATTCAGCCCTTCATTGCGACCATCTCAATCGCCCACAGTTACAGCATCTACGGGACCTTCCGCACATCCATCATCATATCCATCCATGACACCAACAATGTCGGAGGCTCCAACAAAAAGCGATACGCTAGTCCCAACCTCAGCGCCAACAGACGAGGAAGACATTGGCGTGTACTGTCCTGGCGTCTGCTTCAGCGGGACCTTGGCAGATCCATCTCAGAATGCTATATTCTCTTCCGGTAACGAAGTTTCTTGCGCGTTTCTGGACGCTCAATACAGAAATTTCTATGCAACTCCTTTGGCATGTCGATCCCTTGCACAGTCAGCACAATCCAGAGGATGCGACTGTTCTGACCCCACTACGTCGTCCGCCGTTAGTTCCGCTGAAATCATCCCAGCACCGGATGAAGAACCAGAACTACGCATTTCCAAGATGTGGGCACTTCTCGGAATGGGGATTGTTCTCGTCGTTGCATGTGTCATCGCGTATTGTCGTCTCGGAAAATCAGGGAGAGAATCTAGAGACGAAGTTACTGCTGACGAATCCAGAAACGACCGGAGCGCACGGAGCGAAGGGGACGAAGCGACTTTGGAAGTTGCTTTAGCTGGATTATCCAATCATTCCAACAAGAGAAAACCAACATATGTCCAATCATGGACGCTCTGGGCAGGAGAGCAGCCAGAACACTTCGATGGCGACACCGTCGATGAAACCCTCGTCGAAGAAGCCTGATAAACGCAAAGCTAGAATCAGTGCGCTATTCAAAATAATTCATAATTTTGCTTCCGTTCGTCAAAAGTTGTATTTTCGAAATTTTGCTTTCCTTCCGAGTTTACCAGGTATAAAATACAGTGTACGTAGTATTTTAGGAGCATCCTCAACTTATTGCCGGTGAATTTTACTTGGTTCTGTGAACAAAACAAATAAGGTTTTCTTTCTCCGCGAATTTCAACCCAGTTAGGAAACGTGGAAATATTGGGAGCGCAAAGCAATTCGATGGAAGACTACGGAACTTTTACCGCGACAAAGTGAAGCTGGAAGAAAGGACTTCGGAATAGTGCCGCTAACAAACGAGAACTTGTTCATTGCAGCACATTTTTCCTGAATTTGAAATCAGGACAATAAAAAGAAGCACTCAATCAACAATCATGACACCCCCGTTCACGGAATCATCGCCACAGGCATCACCAGCCTTGTCCAGCTTTCTACGATCCAATTTCAGAGACAAGGAAATCACAAGCATTGTCGACGATCGCATTCGAAGCCCCTCTTGCGTTCGTCTCAGAAGGCGCGAAGCGCACCAGGCTGAGGCCCTTACGAGATCTGTCAAGTCCTGTAACGCTATCGACAGCAGCGCAACTTCAAAATGGGTCACTGCCTTAGCAAAAGATTCTACGAGGAATGCTGGTTTCAACGATGAAGGCCTGCAACATGCTTCACGCTTCGCATCCATCACTGCCGAGCAAAGTCTGTACCGGCCATCAAGAAGGGCATCCATCACTGGAATTTTGAACTTACCGATACTCAAGGAATCGCATCAGCTGCAGTAACTCATATGTAATAGCAGCGAGGTAATCTTTTGATCTTATGAACGTCACGATCATTGCTGGGAACATTTGAAGGAAGATTTGGAAGACGGTGATAAAAGATAACGTTATCAGTATAAGATTATCATCTAAGACTTTTCGAAAAAGCTAGTCTGATTGTAGCCATAAGGAAAAGTGTTAGCAAGCCCGTGCCACTCCTCCTGCTCCTCTCAAGCATCATGTCCTCGAATTAATTCCAAATGAAAGATGCAACAACTGATCTTTAAAGTGTTCGATGATAGCGACTCGTCTTTTGTTGCTTTGACGTGGTGTACATAAAGTGTCAGACCACGCAAACTAAGGATAGCCTAGCTGGAAAGTAGGAGTCAGATGTAGCACATACACAGCGGAACAAACGAGGGCTGTGAGATAATGCAGGATCCGAATTGGGAGAAGAAGAGTGGAAGGATTCTTGAGTTTATTATATAATGTGATTTAATGGAATCTATCCGGCTTAGAATGCTCCGATCATATCCATGTCTTGGGTGGCCAAGATGTCATAGACACAGTCTTTACGATCAAGCGGGTCTGTCAGTCTGGAGCACGCTTTCTCGGCATCTTCTTCGGTAACGGTAGTCTCACCAAGACGGCGGCGACGGAGTCGATCTCCGCGTGCGGCCTCTGGCTCGATGCACTTCTGAGGGAACTGTGGTTGTTCTGTGGAATGGAAAAGCATAGGTTCCGATGGCTGTACTTGCCATTCGTTTCCAAGCGTTCGGAAATTGTCCAGGACAGTCTTTCCGTCTCTTGCGAGTGTATTACCTGTCTTGTAGTCTCCAAGCATACCAACAGTATTGCCAAAAGCTTCGTCTGATGCGTTGACGAATTCAACCTTGACGAACTCTTTGAAAGTTGAAATTACAATCATGTGTCCGGGATACTTGGCGCTCAAGTCGATCTCGTAAGTAACCTTTTGCATCCCCTTGGTAGGACGAACGAAACTGGCAATGCTCACTGGAAAGCCACCGATCGTGGTCAATGGACCATCGCGCTCCAAGTTGATCCAGTAATTAGGGTCGTGTGAAGTCCCTCCTTGTACTTCGAAGATGTCATTGTCGACGCGGATTGCGACACTTTTAATGTAGCTCCAGAAGCGAACCAACTTGGTACGAATCTGGATGTCGAGACCAAGGCCATCGGCAAAAGTTGGATCTTTTGTTAGGACCAGGTCGCACTGTCCATGGTACTCATAATGTTCATTCATCCAAGTCTTGACTGCAATAGGAAAGGAGAGGATACAGGTGAGTCAGCATATTAGCGCACCAGGAATGCGAAGAGTGAATAGTTACTTACAATGAGGATCTCCCAAGCTACCTGGAGTTGGTGGTGATGCTTGTATTGTTGTTGTTGTAGGTGTAGGTTGTCCTGCTTCTGAAGTAGGTTCATTTACAGGTGATGCAGTTGGAACATCAGGAAGTTCAAAAGGTGCACTTGTTGGAGTGCAGATTGGCTTGCACTCGAGTTCGAAGGTGTACTCATAGAAGTCGTTGGAGTCTCCGGGACAGTAGTCGCCTTCGGTGGCAACCTCGTCGCAAAACAAGAAGATCTTGACTTCCGCAATTCCACAAGCATTGCAATAGGCTGTATATTCCTGGCTCACCCAATCAGCATCGACGTTGCTGGTGACATCGCATACGTTTTGTTCTTCGTCGGAACCGAAGAGAACTGCCATTCCAGACATCATGGACGAAGAAAAGCTTTGGGTGACTTGGAATGTAACGGACGAACCGTCAGATGCAACAGTGGTAACATCAACTGGACTTTGTTGTGGAACAATGTCCAAAATGCTTCCCCAATCGCAAGAATCAGAACCCTTACTGGACCCCTTAGAGCCCTTGGAGCCCTTCGATCCCTTGGAAGAGCCCTTGGAGCCCTTCGATCCCTTGGAAGAGCCCTTGGAGCCCTTCGATCCCTTGGAAGAACCCTTGGAGCCCTTCGATCCCTTGGAAGAACCCTTGGAGCCCTTCGATCCCTTGGAAGAACCCTTGGAGCCCTTCGATCCCTTGGAAGAACCCTTAAAAGCAAGCTGTCTGAGAGCTCGCTTCTTGGAACTGTTGGAGGAACTCTTTGAAGCGCCCTTGGTAGATGAACCCTTGGTAGACGAGCCCTTCGAAGAACTCTTTGAAGCACCCTTGGTAGACGAACCCTTAGTAGATGAACCCTTGGTGGAACTCTTGTTGGAACCCTTTGTAGCGCTCTTGGTAGATAAACCCTTGGTAGCCTTGGAGGTACCCTCACCGTTACCAAACCTTGAGGGACAAGACAATCCGTTGTTGGAGCCCTTGGTAGATGAACCCTTGGTAGATGATCCCTTGGTAGACGAACCCTTGGTAGACGAACCCTTGGTAGACGAACCCTTGGTAGATGATCCCTTGGTAGACGAACCTTTGGTAGATGATCCCTTGGTAGACGATCCCTTGGAAGCACCCTTGGTACTCGACCCCTTGGCATCACCCAGAGCTCGCCTCTTTGCTTTCTTGGCGGCAGGTTTGGAGGCAGGTTTAGGGGCAGGTTTAGGGGCAGGTTTGGAGGCAGTCTTGGAGGCAGTCTTGGAGGCACCCTTGGTGGAACCCTTGGTAGAACCCTTGGTGGAACCCTTGGTGGAACCCTTGGTAGAACCCTTGGTGGAACCCTTGGTGGAACCCTTGGTGGAACCCTTGGTAACGCCCTTGGTGGACGAGCCCTTGGTGGAACCCTTGGTAGAACCCTTGGTGGAACCCTTGGTAGAACCCTTGGTAGAACCCTTGGTGGACGAGCCCTTGGTGGAACCCTTGGTGGAACCCTTGGTGGAACCCTTGGTAACGCCCTTGGTAGACAATGAGCCCTTTGTAGAACCCTTGCTTTTTTCGTAGCTTCCAGAGGAAACGAGCACCTCTCGGGCGCCATGGGTGCACTGGAGGTCACTGCTGGAAGCCGATCCGATCATCAGTGCCAAGATGCAGAGCAACGAAACGAGAAGATTCATTTTCGAAATCATCCTTTTGATTTTCTTGCTTCAAAATTTTTATGAGCGAAATTACAAGTTTGTCTCGAAAAAGTGGAAGTCGCAATGACCCTTTTGTGATCGAATTTAGTGTTCAACTACCAGGTACTGTACCTATGCACGCGGAGATAACTCCCCATACTTTCAATCACAGTGAAGTCATGAGCGAAGGCATATTCGAGAGAAATATTATGCGTTTGTTCAATCTGGTGAAACCATTTGACCGCCACACGAAGTATTTTACATAAAGTCCGAGCCAAAAAACTGTCTGGTGACATTGCCAATATGCCAGTAAAATGTCTATTTTCATTCTTTTTATTGTTTGTGCCATGGAGAAATTGAAAGCGGATAACCGCGGACCAGAATAAGAACAGAAAGGATCATACAAGAGAGAAATGCGACAGTCCAAAATCATAAATAATATTTTTAGTATGATGTGGGTGACGGTTAATCGACCATAGTAGAGCTGAAAATGCCGACAAAACTTAAGGAAAAAAACCAGAACTTCTGATGCGCACAAAGCAGCAGTTCCAGTGCTTCCGAAGAAAAAAAGCTTTTTGACTTTTCGAAATATCTGCCGACATGAGCCTCCTCAAGAACTTGGTCGGAAATAAATTGCTACTGGTGCTCAGTAGTAGCCGAAGAGCGGTTCCGATTGCATAAAACGCTCGCCAGATAGGTATCTGGGACACTTCCAGAGATGGCTCGAAATACATTATTGCCGCAGCAAGGTGGAGAAGAAGGCTGGGGGGACACTTTCGGAGATACCCCAGATACAAAATTGCGCGCCAGAGTAGAAACAGGTTTGTCTATCTGGCAACTGTACATACATAACTGAACTCTAGTAGCAACTTGCTTCCGATCATTTTGAGCGAGGTTCATGATTCAGCATGATCAGAAAAACAAGTTTCGTGGCTGGTGAGTGGCCGAGGTGTGGTTCCGTCCTCCTGCAGACGCTATCACATACAGTAGCCAAACCAGCAGATGTCTCTGGGAAAAACTTTGCGACTCTGGAAGATTCCAAAAGATACCGGCACGTTATTCACATATAAACAAGTAGTAGCAACGACGAAAACAAACCACCGCAAGAATAGTAATGACTCACTCATTGGGTCTCCCCTGCTCCTGGTGCTGGCCTGGTGGCTGCTGTGGCTGCGTGAACTTTATTGTCCAGTGATTACATCGGCTGGTATAGATGGGGTTGTTTCTCTGGACTCTAACAGTAGATTTTAACCATTGCCAATGAATGGATCAGAATAACACTTTATTGTCATACCTTTTTCATTAGTCGTGGTAATCAAATCAAAACTACACATCACATATGTACTGTAGCGTACAAACGTACTTTTGATTCGTACATCTGACATCGCTGTCATCATCGGTAATACCAATATGAATATGCATCATAAACAGATCAAATAGTCCCAAACAGCAACATGCGCCATATAATCCATGACCACCAAACTCAACAAAATAGAAGCAAAAATCGGAAAATGGATTTCCACTTCCTCGATGAGGATCCCAAACGGTCTCGCAAAAAACGGTTTGGTCATTTCCCCGTATGCACACGTTCATTCTACAACGATTATACTTTTATATAAAAAAGGAGGCATCAACTTAAAAACAGGACAGCATTTCACAACCACTTTTTTTCTCATGCATGGAAATGGAAATGGAAGCTTCATGACCCACTTATGACTGAATCCAAAAAGGGACGTGCTATCAATCGTTCCACCAAACCTATAGGGCCAACCCGTACCTCAAGGAGCAAGGCAGCCAATTGCACTGCCAGCTGAAAAAGGTCACTTGTCTGTGCAAAAAGGCAAATCTCAATGCCAAAGACAAAGAGGATCTGCTTTGTTGGCTCTAGGGCTACCGGTATATATCCCTTAACGCTTCGATTTTATCCGATATATTATATCGGATATAAAAAAAATTACGCACTACTATTTACACCATACTACTACAATAATAAGCATTAAAATGATCATTACAAAGGGACAAATCTAAATATGAATACTTCCTAGCAGGTACAGTAAGCTTAGTTGTCGCTGTAGCTCCATTTTGCTTCTCCAGAGCCTTCTGATAAGCGAAATCGGCCACATGGAGTTGCTCATTTCCTTTCTTGATAGCAACAGTGTGCTTTTACTGTTTTCTACTGAATCTAGGCGCAGGAAGCCATGGCTTAGATGTGGCAATCATTCTAAACGTCTTCATTGGTGCTCCGCTTGGTATATTGTCACATAATGCGTTGGCCATGTAACTCTGCCACAACGCAATTGCCAACAGCCTACTTTGCAGGATTGACAGCCATGAAAATACAGTTACACACTGCAATCAACACTAGAATCACTTTCGAATGACTATCCTTCACCCTTGAAGGTGCTGGCCTTTGTCTTGCATGACTATTTACATTCGGGATGACGAGCAACATACTCAGATTTTTTTGGTCCATCAGACCACCAAATTGAGCCGCATGGTCCTCTCCCATGCCTATTGCACCTTCTGATAGGGCCGAGAAGTGCCATTGTGATAATACATATCAATGGCAAATGGTAGGGTGGAAGAATATGCCGTCTTCATGACCTGACGAGACAGTTTTGTGTTGGTGTCAGTTTTGGGGCAAATGGGTCTGTCCGACTTCGGAGGTTCATCCTTGTTTCTGTGATGGGCTGAGATATAACATGTAGCATACCGATGAATTCCTTATTTCACTGGCAATAAACTTATTGATGGCAGTAAAAGGTGTATTTGTACGTGACGGAAGTTATTGCGTGAAATGTGTGGAATTTTTTTTTATCCGATATATTATATCGTCTAAAGCGTTAAGGGATACATATATTCTTTCGAGAACACGACGTGTGCTGTCCAAGGACGACATGGAAATAATGGTTGCAACATGGTGAAACCATTTCTCGGACCATGTACGAGGCTAAATATTATACTGTACAGAGAAGAAAATCCGGTGTGCCTACTTTCACCGCTTGATCATAGTGTCTGACAATCAAAAAGTTTTATTGATGTGCCAACATTGTGTCCAGTTTTGCTTTGGGGATGAGATTTCGCACACTGCGGCCATATAGTGCAAGCAAACGCACTGTACTGTTCCAGCTCGTGTCATGTGGCAGACTGGCCGATGTACAACACGATATGCTGCCCATACTCTATAATACAGTACGTATGTACTTTCCAAATGACTGAAAAAGCTATAATCGGAAAAATAAGGTTCTCTCACAATCATGATACCAGGTATATCCGTATACCCGTAGTAACAGTGAAAAGCAAAAGACAATCTATCTGACGCCCATTTCAACTACTTTTCTAAATCATTTTATTGTTCGAGGTATAATGTCGAAAAACAAAGCGGACTATAGTGCCAGTACGCTTCAGCAACTTTTAATTGGGTTATCCTAAGCCCAACTGTGGTAGCTTGGTTGTTGCTTTGCCATTATCATCGTGACAAGCAGCAAAACCTAGTCGGTTCGATGATTGACCATGATTGATTGATTCGGACGCGCAGTCTTGTATACTTCTTTTTCTTCTTCTTATTCTCATGATGACCGCCGAAGTACCGTATTGATGCTCTCCAAATGAGTGCAAGCCAATTCCAATCGTTCGGCAGTACTGTCAAGTTCCAACAATTCTTGCGGAGTCGGATATCCCTTCGCACCGACATTGGCCAGCAAGGTGTTCAACAAAATCCAAACGGCATAGCTCAATCGATTGGCCCGTCGGATGGAGGGATAGGACTCGCACAGGCTGACTCGGACAAAGGGAGTTTTGGTGTAGGTACCAATCTTGGCATTCTTGGCTTCCAATTGAGAGGCATAGGAATCCAGCTGAAAGCCTTGTGGCCAATCGACTGTTTGTTGGGTGGGGAGGAGGCCCAAGAGCTGGGAGGGAATTGGAACATTTCCACTGACCGCTGCTTGCATCAATCGAATCATTTCATCCAAGGCAATCCATACCTTTCGTTCCATTTCTTCCATTGCGTCTTGTTGCTGTGTTTGTGGTGATGATGATGATGATGATGATGATGATGATGATGATGATTCTTCATTTGTTCTGGTGGCGGTGCCAAAACCCACTTCATCGGGAAAGTATTGCGAATTGTAATTGGACAGCGGTGAAATGGGTTGGAGGCCATTCTCTTTATTGTCCCACATCGTTGGCAATATTTCCCATTGATTCCATTCGTCCAAATCCGTGGCGCACTTGGCAAACGGAGATTCCTTGGAATTTTTGGACGACAAGTCTCGGGCCACTTCGTCGTCGGGCAAGAGTTGAATGTCTGCCATGGCAAAGGGTTCACTTTGGATGGATTTCACCACCTTGATCTTTTCGACGCCTTGGACAATCATGGCCAATCGTCCATCCTCTTGTTCAAAGACATCCGATATTTGCATGAGGGTTCCGACCAACGTCGCATCCGTTCCTTCGTGGAGCGCGTACTTTGGATTGCTCAAATTTTCCGAACCTCCCTCGAGCAACAAATGTCCAAACCTCCAAGGCTTTGGGCCCGCCATGATTTTGCGAAACATGTGCGTGTAATGAGGCACGTGAATATTGAGAATGTTCTGATATCCGGGCAATTCCGTCCATTGGACTCGAAAGAGTGGCACACTGGTAAAGACACCATTCTCGGAGGCTTCCGATAATACTAGATCAGCAGGTCGGGGAGCAGCAGCAGAGTCGTGATCGTCGACCTCTTCTGCCGATTGCTGATAAAAAGTTCCCTGTATTTGTCGGACAAGTTTCATGCGCTGTTCGCGTTCTTCGGGAGTTTCATTGGCAAAAATGTCTTGGTTGTTGCTGTTGTTGGATGACGCAAACAATACATGACTTATTGTTCTTGCGTGATGATGCCGATGCCTTGTCGTTGTCGTCGTCTTGAGATTATTGCAGCTGCTTTGAAAGGAGTTTGCTTCTCTGATAATGAGTGAAAGGGATAATATCAAGGAAATACAGAAAGGCATGTTGACAATGATCATGGGACAAACAATGAGAAAAGAATGCGCAATATCTTCGACACGCATGCATGTGAGAATATTGATACGAATTCTTGTAAAACGGACAATGTCGGACAAAAGTTGGACCCCTTCGACCTGTCAGTTGACTTTTTTCGAAATCGCCGGCCAAGGGTCATGGCCTGCGTGCAAAAAGCAATGAAGATAATCGAAACATTCCAGCAGCGTTCGTTGTTCCGGTATCCGCAAAGAACAAGGAAACAAAAAGGCAGCTTTCATTGTCCTCTATCACTCTATCCAACTCCATCCAACTCCATCCAACTGAAGTATAACAATGCCAATGGCGTCAGTTGCCGAATGGGACAATGAATATGCCCGCCTTGCCCGCGTCTCCTCTCAAATGAGAACCCAAGGTCTTCAGTCTTCCGGAAGTGCAGATCCGCAGCAATTGAATCAACACTTGTCACGACTTGACGCAGCGTTGATCTCTTTGCCTCTTCCAGCTGCCGAGGTTCAACGTCGCCGTCGTCTCATACAAGGTCTAAAGACTAACGGTGCTGGCGCTGCTGGTGCGGGTTACAATCCTCCGCAACAAGGAGGAGGAGCAGCCCAACCACCGCAACAACAACAACAACAATCGTTGATGCAGGATGCCATTAATCGACAGGACGACATGATTGATGAATTGGCAATTGGAGTTTCAAGATTACGCGATCAAACTCAAGTGATTGGAGACGAAGCTCGGATGCATGTCAATTTGTTGAATGACATGGAATCCAACCTGGATTCGGCCCATGCGGGACTCGAAGCGGAAACCAGACGAGCTGCACAACTCCAAGAGGACAAATCCGTCTGGAGGTTGCAATTGACTGTGGCGGGACTTTCCGTCTTGTTGGTCTTGCTCCTCTTGGCTGGAATCTCCTAAACATCTCTCTTTGAGGGTAGTAGGATTTAGTTGCTTTCTATTACACATATATCAATCAGAATTACGTACCTACTAGGACTATAATAATAATCCATCAATTATGATATGAGTCAGTAGTTCTTATTGTTGTTTGCATCATGCAATATTTAGATTTGTGCAGTATCCTTTTCATCCAGTACTGTGTTTCTTAAGTGTGACTTTTGTGAAAGTATACCATTAGCATTGCTGAAATCGTTGAGGATGATGATGATTAGGCCCATTGCGAATCAATAGAAAATTACAAAAGCAGCGATCTCATTCGTGGATGAAAACTAATATTAATAGCCATCAATGATTGGAGTCAGGATTAAAATTAGTATTTTTATCCTAGACATGATAGTTTGTATTGTTGAAATCGATGATGATCAGTCTGGCCCATGTTGTTTGTGAATCAATCAATCCATGAATCAATCAAAGGAGCATCCCTTTTCCGACGATCAAAGTGGTTTGAATCGAAGATATTCTTGTTCTTCCAGCACACCCTGTGCTTCCAAGTTTTCCTTCCAATACTGTCTTCCCCGTGCTACCTTGCGCGGTAGTTCTTTCAATTCATTCAACTTTTTCTTGGTAGATTCGGGGATCATGGGGCAACTATTGTTCAAAAAGTGCAGTCGGCCCATATTCAGGGCCACCTGATATATCCCATTCAGAGACTTGGAGTATAGAACGGCACTCCCTTCGACACGCTTCGACCGGCCCATGGCCGCACAATGGCGACATCGGATGCCGACCTGACCTACCCGAATCGGAGTGTTCCGACCTTGGGCCTTGAGGTAAATGTCATCTTCTCTGGTTTCAAAGAGTTCAATCTGTTGTCGCAAAAGACACTGATACGGTGCCAAGTTGGCTTCATCAGAGTCAGTCGCCAAAGGGAGTGATGGGCGACCGGTAGGTTCAAAGATGAAATTGATTCGATCGCGCCGCTGCTGCTGCTGCTGGCTTTCTCCTGCCACGGCGGATGCTGATGCTGCGGATGCGGGTAGCACACTACCAGTAGTACTTGTAGTAGCACTCGTTGCAGTGGTACCATCAGCAGCAACACCAGGATGATTCAACATGGCAGCTAATGGATTCACCAGGTTTTGAGCAGCTGCTGCTATTGAAATGTTCGAGGCAGGTCTCGGGTCTTGAGCTGCTGCTGCTGCTGATAGTAGTCCTGGATTTGTGTACTGGCTCATTGCCAGGAGTGATGATAACTGATTCTGTAGTTGGAGCTGATTCTGTTGTTGGAGGAGTGCTGCAACATTTGCAAATGGATTGTATGACGGAGGATTGGAAGTGCTACCAGGATACTGTTGCTGCATCATCAGTTGCTGAAGTTGCTGTATGGAGTTTAATGCAACTGCTGAGTTCTGATAGTTACCATTTCGGGACAGTTGGGCCAAGTACATCTCAGCCGCGCTCCTTCCAGATAAACGTGTCTCAAAAGGTTGAGGCGGAACTATGGTGTTTCCTGCGTTGGCAAGATGTTGAGCTAGCTGCCGAATCAGCATCATATGTGGTGGTTGGCTCGAATCGGACGGCTGGTTCATGATGATCTGCAACGCTTCAAGTATGATTCGGTGAGCCATCTGTTCCACTTCTGGCGGTAACCCCGCAACATTTGGCGTCGTCTGCTGAAGCGGCTGTTGACTTGACGACTGAGCAGCTTCTCTGTCTTGGTGTTGTGGTTCATTGGGTACGTCTTGAGTGTCTTTTTCATCTGAGGTTCGCCGAGCCATCTGATTTTCCGGTGGCGCTGCCGCAACATTCGGTATCTGCTGAAGCTGCTTTTGGCCTGACAGAGTTGATTCTCTTTCTTGATGTAGTGTTCTCTTGGGTATGTCTTGAGAGTCTTGCTCATCGGAGACTCCAGAATCGCTTCCACCTTGCTCTGCACCATTCACCTTCCTTCCCATCGAGACGGACGCGAGCAGGTTCAGTTGATTCTTCGGCTGAGACCCCTCTTGTGCAGGATCTTCATTTGATCGCTTGGATCCACGTCTCGAATTGTCTGAAGACGTGGAAGAAGAAGAAGTGGAAGGAGCTGTGGAAGGAGTGGACGAAGATGTGGACGATCTTGTGCCAGTTGACTTTTTGATGGTGGTTGCGTCCCCACGACTGCCTGCGGACGCTGCCGAGACCTTCGTTCTGCCTTTTTTCCTCGTGCTATCCTCTGGTTCACTCATTATCTTATGCTCTTATTATTGTTGACAGTGTTGTCTATCTCTTTCTCATTGTTTGTCCTGCTTAATCTCTCTTTGTTTCTTTTGTTTTCATTTCAGTTTCATGCAAGGTTGTTTGTAAAGAGACCATCAGCTGGACGTGCTACACGTCTTCTTGCAGAAATGAACCCACCAGGTGACAGTTGTTAAGTATGGCACCAAGGGCAGATGGTAACCACGTGAGGACCTTAACAGCTCTAACAAAATTCGCTTCGGATGTTTATGGAAAAGAACATTCGAACAGCTGCTCGTTAAATAAATAAAAAGAGTATTAATCATCCACCACAATCATGATTCTAAACAGCAATCGTGTACCGACAGTTTCCCAGCGAGCAGATGTGTTTTGGTGACGCCAATCCAGGTGAGATGTATCGTAAAATACAGTCAGTATGGTAGACTCTCTCAAGTATCTTGTGTCGTATATTTTTTTATAATACTAGCTAGCTACATATTTTCTACAGTTCTGGAAGACCTAGAAGCTCATTCCCATCTTCAAAAAAGTGGCATCGGTCGATCGGAACACATTGAATCTGCCAATCGTGCAGTTGTTGATATTTCGAATCCAAACGCTTTCCACATTTGGTGACGCCAATCCAGGTGAGATGTATTGTAAAATACAGTCAGTATGGTAGACTCTCTCAAGTACTTTGTATCGTATATTTTTTAATACTACTAGCTACATCTTTTCTACATTACTGGAAGACCTAGCAGCTCATTCCCATCTTCAAAAAAGTGGCATCGGTCGATCGGAACACCTTGTAATCTGCCAATCGTGCAGTTGTTGATATTTCGAATCCAAACGCTTTCCACATTCTTAGGAAAGTTTCGATAAATTTCAGCATAAATCTCTGGATCCTTCTCCCCTGAATCCCCCACCAACACAAACGAACGTTTCGGATATTTCTGTATGATGCCTTCAATATGTTGTCGTTTGTACTCTACTGGATCTGCAAACAGTTGCAACAGTGTCTTGTCCTTGGGTCGTATCGTCTTGAGATGAAAGGTTCGAGCCTCTGGAAAACCTTCCGAACGGCAGAAATCGTTCAGCTCTTCATAAAGTTGGTAAGGTGACGCCGACACAAAGTGGAAGAAACAATTCTTGTAGGTCGTCGACTTCCATTGCTGATACAGTTTGGCCATGCCCGGCACCGCTTTGAATTCTCTGAGAAATGTGTTTTTCAAAAGATCCTTCTTGTTCATGGAATTCGTCACCTTGATGGTATCGTCAATGTCCGAAATGACAGAAACCCCCGTAGGCGGTACACAGAACACCTTCCCTTTGAAATTCCGATGTGATTTGCTGTCAAAGGCATGGTAGGAAACAGACTTGACTTCTTCTTCTATTACATCTTGGCTGCTGGAACCACCATCCTCTGCTAGTAGATGCTTTTCGAACTCTTCTTTGGGTATCAGTCGCGTATCATACACATGACCATTCTTTCCTGATCGGGGCATTTTGAATATCTGTCCGCCCAATTCAATCTTGGGGCTCTTTGAGCTTTTATTGTCGAAGACAAAGGGTCGTATCTTTGAGGATTTGTACATATTTGTATGCGGTTATGGCGATTGTGCATTGGCAAGAGGTACATAAAGTACATGTTAGCAAACCATGAGAGGAGATGTTAAGTAACGGAAAGAAGAGTGAAACTCGTCAGTACCAAAACACGTCCACCTCAGGGAACCATAGATATCACAATGCGACATACCCTTCGTTTCAGAATCTCTTTTTCTTTAGGGTCAGAAACCTTAAGCGTTTTCGATAGAAACTTGATGAATACTCTTCTCTTTTTGCTATCTTCTTCTGGCTCGATCACCCAACCATGCAAAGGCACAGAATAATGCGTGTCGTTCCACTCATGGGCTGCAGTTGGAAAAAAGATAATACGTTCGTCAGAAGCAATCTCTCCGGTCCAATACGTGGCAATCTTATCCGGGGAAAATGAAAAGAGCGCCAAGGGCAAGAAGTAAGGTCCTTTCCACCACATGTCGTTACTGGTCTAGAGATGCTTGAGATGAATTGTTGCGTATAGAGTGGCTATACCAAGGATTGGCTATTCTATTGGAATGTTTCTGTATGTTGTCACCGCATCTTATATGCCGAGATTCATATGATTGATGATATATTCAATATAATGCTCGAATATGTGAATATCAAATACAAATACAAATATATGCCACGATAATTTGGTGACGCGTCTTGCCCCAAACGCATCGCCACAAATCCCCCATTGTTGTTTGCCAAACCCCAAAAAAACTACATGCGATGTATTTATATAAATACATTCAGCGCAATATAAAAACAACAACACTGCCCTTATTGCAGCATCCATCATGGACGATAGTACCAAAGAAGAAAGGCCTAATCTGTGTAAACTACTAGAAGAACGTTTGATAGAACTTGGTTTAGATGCGGAAACCTACGGTCCTTATGTGGTTGGAAGCGATGCAGAGGAGCTGCCAGATGTGATGGAGCTCTTAAAGGCTTCGAGTGAAGAGGAGGAGCTAGAGGATAGTGTTTGGGAAACATTTTCCCAGGATGTCCTGAAAGCAATTGAACAAGATGAAACATTTCATCAAGAAAAGAAGAATGCCAAAAAGTTGGAAGCACAGAAAAAAGAACAAGAACTCGCGGAAAAGAACAAGGCTGCCATTAAAGAAGCCGAGCAACAACCAAAGCAGGCTGCTCCAAAGTCATCACAAGTTGACGATGCTCAAAAAAAGGCGCTCATGCAACGTTTCGGATATGAAATGCCAGATGAGGAAGAGGAAGAGGTTGCTGGAGTGGTCACCAACAAACAAGCGGCAGCCGCGGCCAACGTGGAACGTACCCAAGAACTACGAAGCAAAAAGACAACAACCAAGAAGGAAGAACAGCAAAAGACCAAGGAGCAGAAGCAATCCAAAGTACAACTCAAAGAAGAAAGACGTAAGAAAGCAATAAAGGGAGAACGAAAGAGATAGTAAGAGTTTGCACCGTGGTATAATGCACAGATATCGATTCTTCTTTTTCTACTTCGATTGGGTTGCAACGAAGGATCTAGGCTTCAAATATTTGAAGACTACAAAGAAGGAAAAAAGTTTACAAATTCGTGTGTAGTAATGATCTAGTGCATTCTTTATAATACGTCTATGTCTATATAAATGTACAAGTGTGTAGCTCGCCGCTCTATTCTAAATCGTGCGGACTTGTCTGTGAGCATAGCTGCTGGTATCGTTGCATATCATCGGCAGCACCAAGTATCAAGCAAGGTTCTCATGCAGACATGATGGTTGCAGATTCGTCACTGCAATTGGATCGATTCGATTCGAAGCTACGATCGAATTTTGGTAGCTCCAGGGATTCCAAAGAGTCATCGACAGATGATGGCGAATTCAAGTCCAACATTTTGCCCTTGGCACATTGATCGTCGGAGCAGACTTCAAAGCCTTCTTCACTGTGCTCAGTGTTCCCTTCGGGCATGGCCAATTGCCAAGATTGCACAAATCGATGCTCCATGGAAGACTGGACTCTTCGAACGGGTAGCAATCTTTGGCCATCGTTCTCGTGAACGACAGAAGAATCCATGGCGGTCTTGACTCTTCGCAGAGGAAGCAACTGGTGACCATGGTTTTGAACAACAGCAAAGGCGGACTTTACTCTTTGAAGAGGCAGTGGTAGGCTCTTATCGTTGATGTCGCTCATTTCACCAGATTCATCCGATGCCGAATTTGTAGTGGAATCGTCACTGATGGAGATGCGTCCGGTTTCGTCCACAGATTCCACATCGCGGGCCTTTTCGTTGGCATCACCCTTGAGGTTGTCGGATTCTTCCGAGTTACGGCGCCTTCCAGTGTACTTGAAGCAGCACGTTCCAAGACAACATACAGCAGCGATTATCCCAAGAATCAATCCCCATTGGATTTCCAATGATTGGGATTCATTCTCGGCTTCCCTGCTGGCTTGTTGTCCTGCCGTGGCACTGTTGGTCACTTGACCAACTACTTCGCACTCACATCCGGCTCGTTGCGCCGATACTTGAAGAGCTTCGCATGCATCAGGAGTGGAAAAGAGCTGCTGGTATCGCTTGTCGAGACTGCCACAAAAGTATTCCGTGCCAGCATTTCTGCCAAGGGAAACAACTTGTTGGGCATTGGCGACCTGACTAAAGCTGCCAGGACAAATGCCTCCACAGGAGACTCCAAAGATTTCATTTTCGGTAGTTAGCGTAGGAGCTTGAGTTGGAGTGGGTGTCTTGGGCACCCAGGACTGGTCGTCAAATTCGTAAGCAAAAAAAATTTCCTTGTAGCTTCCAGATTGGCCTTGGGAATCGTACATGAGAATCTTGTCATACCAGATTTGGTACAATCCTGGAACTCCGTCGACCATTTCGTTGGAAATTTCAAAGGAATGCAATCCAGGTTCGAGACATTGGGAGTAAAAAATGGTGGCACGGTTGGAGTAGCCGCCACCTTCACCCACCAATTCTTCAACACCATTGTACACTTTCCACTGAGTGGTTGCTGCCTGGTCATCAGTTTGCAGTATCAGTTCAAAAATGTGTCCATCACAAGATGTCGGGCTGGAACTCAGACTTGGGCTCATGCTCGGCGTCAGAGAGGGTACTTCTGACGGACTGATTGATGGCAGTCGAGTTGGACTCAAGCTTGGTGTCGTGGTGGGTGCTTTTGTCGGACTGATTGATGGCAGTCCAGTTGGATTGGGTGTCGGCCGAGGCGTCGGCCGAGGAGTAGGATTTCGAGTCGGTTGAGGAGTAGGTCTTCGAGTTGGAGGTCGGGTGGGTGGTGGAGGTGGTCCAGGACAAACTTTGCTCGACCTATTTCGGTCAAATCGCAGCTTGGTCCAACCCATTTTTGGTGAGTCACCTTCTGGAATATCCAAAGTATACCGACGATCGGGTGTCCATGCCAAGGTTTCCACTTGTCCAGTCGCTGGATGTGACCATTCCACACAAGGCTTGGCGTTGGCATGGGGATTGGCAATGGCATCGGCCACAGAGGTGCCTGGGCATCGCAAAAAGACGTAGGATTTTTGCAAGTTGCCCAAGGCAATCATGGTTCCATCAAAGCTCATTTCTGCCGATGACCATGTTGTCTTCATAAAATGGATACCTCCATTCTGTTGGTATCTATTGTAGTCGTAATTGCCGACAGACTTGACCGAATACCGGTGAACGGCACCGTCGTAGCCACTTGACCAGGCAGAAGCAGGTAACTGAAAGAGTCGGTTCTTGGATATTTCATTTCCCTTGTCCCATTTGGTAGCCAAATAAATGTCTGTCGAAATGAAATGAAATGAATCAAGAAAGAAAGAGTTAGAAACGACGCAACGACAGGTGTTTTGATATTATTCGTCTGACACGCACCTCCTTTGGATTCGCCACTGCCCCATCCTTTGTGATCCACAAACATGGCTTCACAATCTGCGTAGTTAGTCGGTGAAGAGTGATGACGGTAGTCAAAGTCCATTCTCGACATTCGATTTTTTGAAATGTAGTCGTTGTCGTTGTAATCTGTCCATCGAGGTTCGCGAATTTTCAGTATGCGATAGTCGCCTCGTCCTCTGTTACCATTGTTCTGTCTAGCTTGGTTATCACCAGCGTCCATAACGTACAGGCAAGTATCCCCCTCGCCTGACTTTCCACAGGATCCAATCGTCAGTGATTCCCAATCGGCGTTTCGAAAGAAACCTCTGTCAACTCTCAATGTTCTAAGTCGTCGTCCATCTTCGGAATCAAAGATTCCAATACGGGAATCGCCGCCTCCATCACTAATTGCAAAGAATATGGGACGACCATTGTGAGTTTGTGTCGGCGAGATTGCCAATCCACTGACTTCTTTGAAATCAGGACCGTTTGGATCATGGCTCTTCAGACGAGTGTGAGCGTATCGATCTTCGATGATCGGGCACATGGCTTGTGAGGATACAAAGGATGCGCGCATGACTGTGGATAGGACTACCAGCAGCAGCCAACATCTTTCGCTCTTTATCTGATGAAGCATAATAGTTTGTATGATGGTCGTGTATGATTTCAACAAGAATGAGACGACCAGATTTATTCGACCGTGAATTTCTCGTTCGGGTTAAAAATGGGAACGAGTTTTCGATTCAAATCCGATCGACCCGGGTTTGTCTTCCGATCGCGGGAAATATATAAAATATATTCGGATCTGAGGATATTTGTATCGAATTTCTTTGTTATGGGATTGATATTCGCACCTCATTTGTTGAAGTCGGAGTTGACCGAGTTGCACATATTGTTGCTGAAAAACGACGTGTACAAATAACCTGTCGGAGTTTTCATCCAGAGCAAAAAAACACGTGCGAAAACTAAACCACGCACGTAACGCTCGAGAAAATGGGAGTCGCAAATCAGTGTCTTTCGCCTTCCTCTAACAAATCCACTAAATTACAACGGCTTTTACCGGTTCGTTGCAAAACTTGCGATTTTATTAACCTTTGGAGAAAATGGGAGTCGCAGACCCGAAGAAAACAATGGGAGTCGCAAAACAGTGTCTTTCGCCTTCCTCTAACAAAGCCACCCAACTCAACGGCTGTTAACGTTCTTCCCATCTGTTTTGCGATTTATCCGAACCAGTTCGGGTGGGAACGAGCGAAGAAAGTAGATGGAGTATCATCAGATTTTGATCAGATCGGAATGTAGCAAGCATTTGTGAGGCTGTCGTTAGTTGGTCGAATGGTATAAATGAAAATGCAATCTTGCAAACTGACACACGTGCAAGTACACTATCGTCAGTATCGATTCTTCTTCAGGCCACCTCTTGTTCCGAATTCTCACTCATTTTCCACTCAAATACCTACGTCATTCATCACCATTGGCATCATATTTGATCAGAAGTTGAATACAAGTGCACGTACACTATTCGTACCAGGAAAACACCACCACCTGGACCTACCCATTGTATCATTATCATTTTTCATTACACATTTATTGTCTAGCTCCTCTTAGCCCCTCCGAGCTCTCTTGCTCCGTCGTCCACCACCACCACCATTGCTATCATCTTGACCTGTGTTATCGTCCTCTAGTATGATTGCTAAATCCATTTCTCGTATGGTCACCTTTGGTTTCATGATTCCTTTGCACAGGAGACTGCCAGCCTGCAATCGTTTTGATCTGAGTATCAGCTGGTATGGACCTTCATTTGTTGTTGTTTCTGTTTTTGTTGGCATGGAACTCGTTGAGGGCTGCTTCTGCAACTTTGTTAAGGCCTGGTGACGAATCTGTTTATCAAAACAGGCCATCAGTTTACTGATTGAATGCGGGTGCGATGGCACCAGAATCTCCACAAACTGTTGGTTGACACTGCTGCCGCCACCACCACTTCGACCACGACCACGACTACTACCACTGCCTTGGGACTTTTGCCGCCGATACTCTTGCTCTTTTACTTGTTGGCTCTCTTCCCAGAAAAGCAAGGAATCGAAAAAGTTCAGCAGCCACATGCAAGAGTGGATAGCATTGGATGGCTCTAACCACTTTCTTGGTTCTGGCTTATTTTTGTTCTTCTTGTTTATGTCGTTTGCGTCTTGTACTCCCTCGTCGTCATCGAACAAGGTCGACGTCAAAATATCATCCATGATCAGCATGGCAATTTTGGTTAGATGTTTGTTCAGCTGGAGCTCGTAAGGGTACATGCTGGTGACTCGAGCTGCTTGGGCATACATCTTTAATGATTCGACAAGACGACTTTCTTGGTCCGACAGTGTCTTTCCTGCATCCTTGTGATAGTGACCAGCATCTGTTTGGGCTTGCTGTGTGAGCTGCATGTATGGTCAACAATTCAGAAAGAAGTAGCAGGCTGGTTTGGTGACTTACAGTAGTATGGGTAGACTTGAGCATCGTGATAGACATTTCGACTGACTTGAATGGCATCGTGAAAGAGCTGCTCGTTGACCAATATTGGTTCTGCAATACCCTCCACTTGAACCCATTCCTCGGAACGAGGTGAGCCACGATTCTCTTCACAGTTTCCCAGTTCCATGAGGCCAAAGGGAAACTTCTTCATGTGTCCCTGATCGTACAAGACCCAAAGCATCTCTCGTTTCATGGCGTACAAACCGCCACTCTCAAAGAAGTATCCTTTTCGTCCCGACTCTTCAATTGTACAGTTGATGTTTCCTATTACCGCAACCAATGCCATTGCATCCGTGTCACATACCACTGGATTCGAGGCCATGTACAGCCACGAAGTTTCGGGAGTGAGATAAGGCTTGGTATCCTTGGTATCTTCAAATGTTGAAGCAATATCCTTTCCCCGTTTGGCCTTGTCTCGATTGGTTCTGCCTGGAATTGCAACTTCACAGGTGCCTATCGAAGTTACATCATCAGGATCGAGCTGATGCCTCTCGTAGGCATGATCCTCACTGAGACAAAGATAGGAGTATTCAATGCCCAGAATTCGTAACCCAGCAATCGTAGCCAAGCAAGCCCCAAAGCAATCCAGACTCTTCTTGTCAATGTCACCTCTCAAGCACACATAGACAGAATTCGCATGTGGCTCATCTCGGACATTGGGCTTTGGTCGTGCCTTTGCCCAGATGGCATTGGAAATTGTTCGGACAGTTTCGCGATGGCTGCTCTTGTCAGAAGAATCAATTTGAAGGGCTGACAAAAACTGCTGAAACTCTTCCTGGACCAGTCGTCGAATGGCATCAATCGGTATCGGGAATATTGAGTATCTTTTTTCTTTGTGCGTTGCTAGTGCCTCACAATACCCTGCCACGCAACTCCAAACCGCCAAGGTAGTTTTCGTCGGATGCGCACTTTCCTTTCGAAAGCAGGATATCAAGTCGTTCATGTTGTGTAAAACTTGATCGGTGACTTCTTTGTGGTTCAAACTCTGCCAGTGCGCTGAGTTTTGGGGACCATCGTTTTCAGCACAGTCATCGCCATCATCGAAGGTTACACGAGGCCTCTGGTCGTTGTTCTTGGCCATGCTGAATGGGCTCCAATGCGTACTGGTAGTGTTGGGACATTGACAGCGATATTGAATATTCAATATGCTGAAATGCGATATCCACAGCTACAGTAATGATCATTTGGAATTTGGTGCGTTCATAGGGGGATATATGTAGGGAAAAGCATTGCTCCCCCGATCGCGTCGTTCTCCGCACCAACCAACCAAAATGCCGTGCGTGCCACCACAAATAAATCATCATCTTTGATGGTCGTTGTAATTTCAAATTGTACCACAGACATTGGATCAACCAAGGATGTCGACTACGTTGCTGTACGTACGATGGATATGCCACACAAGAGGCAAAGTTAATTTGTCCTAATCAAGAAATGAAGTCAAGAGATACCAGGTATGTCATCTTTTGCATTGGACCGAATACAAATCCATGATCCAACTTCTCTGTGACGAATAACTTTAAATTACCATCTTTCGACTGAGTGGGGCTTAACCGGCCTTGTGAAAGAATATATTATGTTCCAACATGTTCCGAGAGAATACTTTTGGTCTGCTATTTTGCAGAATTCAAGCTACGATGGATCTCACCCACACGTCGTTCGTCACTACCTTTGTCATTCCAGGTAACTTCCCGTGCCACGTCCCGTAATCTCCAAGTTCAACACGAGTTTGGACCTCCTTTTTTTCGATACTACAAGGTGGGACTCGTTGGAAGGTGGTACTGTAGTGGTTTCACTTTGACTGGCCTGTCCTTCTTCCAATTCCTAAATACTGAATATGGATCCTCGTCCATGGGCGTTGCATTGGATTGGGCATGAATTCGGAGAATCCATTTCTACATCTCTTGTCTCACTGTATTCCTGATGGGCTGTATTGTCTACTGTGTGAAATGGCCGAGACAGAGATCTAAACTTTCATATGCTGATATCTACATTCGGAGATTCGAATCATGTTTTTCTTGATTGAAGCGGACACAGTATATAGCTGAAGTATTCATCAATATAAGAATCACTCGGATTTTTATTGATCTTTAACGCTTGCAGCTTCTAAAATACAGAAATCATGAAATATTAATAGATACTGCTAGATTGAATTATAGGTGTCTTCTTTCTATTTTTCTTCTCTTCCTCAGTTGCTAATGCGTCACAATGACTTCATCGGCAAATTGATTGCAGTGTCGAACCATATCTGCATTCTTGAGATCATTGAACTCCACCCTTGCCTGTGCACCCGCTCGTCCTTCTCCCCAAAGCTTTGCCTTCTTGTCTGTCCAGGTCTTCAAAGATCGACCGACAAGACGTTCAATTTGATCTTCTCTAGACGGACATTGGATGAACCATTTTTCGTCCCATAGATCAAATAGACGGTTCCATTTTTTCTCTTCATCATCCTTATACAGCATATATATTCCTTCTATGAACACAACCTTGTGATGTGGCTCCAACATGACTTTGTCAGGGACTGGATCTGAAATCTCTCGACTGTACATGGGGAGTGATGCTTTCGAATTCTTCTTCGCATCCGCTAGTTGTTCGTACAGGAGGTCACAGTCAAAGGTCCAGGGTGCACCTCGCCGTTGCATGCCTTCCTCCAACCCAAATTCTTCCATTAGGCGATCTTGGGGTATGTGCCATCCGTCCATGGGAATGACGATGGAACAATCTGGAGACATCTTGTTAAGCCCGTCGCAAACGGTTTCAGCCACTGTTGACTTCCCAGTTCCTGGACCTCCCGCAACGGCAACCCAGTATGGACTTGTAGATTCGCCTGTGCCGTCGACTCGTGATCGAAGTTTATCTGTGAGCCTCTTGTATGTCTCCTCCATTGTTGCTCTTCTGCCTTCTTCCTTCATGTCGTTTGATGAGGTTGCAAGGAAAATAATAGATGTCTTGAGGACCGAAAGACCTGCAAATACCATTTATTATAACAGGTGTCGCTCAATTGGTCGTGCGTTTTCTTGTTTGACATCAAGAGTTTCTTGTTGATTATATATTTTCATCTCATCACTCGCCATCGTCTGCCTGTACTTCCGCCACCAAAATATGTAAAAATACGAGCGAAAAGAGTAATATGTAGACTTTGGAATAAGCACTGCAGGGGCCACTCCTACGTGGTGTTATCAGGTACTCAGAAGTAGCATCGAAAGCCCGGCTTTATTCTATCCATCTAATGTTCGAAGTGTGCGGAAGACTGCACCGACTTTGTATGCTGCAGCCGCATCGTCCACAACAATCCAGCCTTCGTCATCTTCTTTCAGAAATAAACCCGAAGACTGCGTGACTGTATCGACAATTTCTCGAATCAAATGTTGCTTCTCTCCTCGTTTTGTCTTTTCGTAAGTCTTCCTACAGTCTGCGATAAACCTGCGAAATTTGACATTGCCTGAAACAGTGGCCAACACGAAGGTGGCACGAAGGTGAGCAACCATTTGTTAACAAGAGCTACGTGATCGATAGTCTTACCAACATGATTTTGGAACCGGCTACCTTTCCCGAAGAGTACATCATTAGGACCGGGCACACCAACACGGCTCCTCTTTGGGTATTTCATCCTTTCTTTTGCCCTGTGTACTTCCAAAAACTTTAAATTGGCAAAGTTCTCAGCATTTGTTCTAAAGGGAAGCTGTTCTGGTTGGATGCCAACACTTTTCATATTATTGATCCACTCCTCATTACTGCCTAAACCAGGAAGGAAAACAAAAAGAATAGAGTTTAGAACCAAAATCAGGAACATATACACCTCGCACACCGGGTCATCTAAGGCCTTACCATAGTGAGCACGAAATCGAATTCGTGTGAAAATACCCAGTGTCATCCGCAATATCGCATGCACTGGAGCCCATCTCATCGAGTTGTATCCCATATGCACTGCTGCTATATGAATAGGGATACCAAGGGCGAGCCTTGGTGACTTCCACGCACCATCGAAGCCACCAGACTTTAAACCCTCGATCTCGGTATTGTTTATGTAGCAGCAAATGACCACTATTCCTCGCTTCTGAGTATCTGAATCCCGCAGAGAGAGCATAAACAAATAGAACAACCGACGCATCTGCGAAATAATGGTTGTAAGCACTTCTCATTACGGAATCCACACAACCGATGATGATTCACTTACTCTCGCTTCCAAGCTAAACAAATGATTCGCGCTATTTGAAACAAAATGAATAATCGCCCTCCCAGCACGGTCTCTGGTCGGTAATAATCGAACAATCGGATCCCTCAAGGCTTCCATATCTTCCTTGGTCATATCGTCCTGAGTGATGTCCCTCCCGAGTCTATTCTTTCCAAACAGGTCTAGCTTAATCTGAAAATGTCGGACCATTCGCAGAGCTGCATTTGGAACATCAAATCTGTCTGTACGCAAAAACATCAGCCGAAATTCTCGATTTCCAACATAAGCTGGATTCAAAGATTGTGCTTTAAGGTACGCTTCATTGTCGTCCCGTTTTAAGATCTCTTCTTCCAGAAGTTCAAGACTTCGGCTGATAAGGACTGGATCTTCTTTTTTTGCCTCTGGGATTGCGTGAATGTCATTATAGGCATGTTCCCGATCTGTTTGTGTCATTGCAGCGATGGATTGCGTCTGGAAGGACTCGGCGAGCTGATAGTCTGGTACGTGATCTGGAATTGGTTCCGATAAGATGTGCGCCGGTTCGGATCCTTCGAATCCTTCAAGGTAGAGATCAGCTCCTGGAATCTCGACTTCATTGCCTGAGGGGCTGCTTGTTCTTATCATCCTGTACCGGTATCTGTACCAAAACAATTTTGCAACAAAAATATGCAGAGGTCGATTGAAAGCTTGATACCGTTTTATGACCATTCAACCGGCCGGGAAATAGAAATTTAGCATACAATTCTTGGGAGTAAATATTGATTTTCCCGGCCGTCCCGTGATGAACATGCATTACGTCACCTTTTGGTTGTGGGACACATAATCGACATATAAAGACTTTGTGAATATAATGAACTTATCGTAACCATAATAAATACAAATCATTCTTCAAGGTACGGTATTTTTTAAAATAAATACGAGTACTAATTCAAGTCGGGACTGCTGGCTCAAAATGCGCTCTGGGACAAAAGCGCATCGACCAATCGGCTACCTACAGTACAGTCCTGCGTTTCGCGTTGCAGTATTACCTGTACATATTGTTAGTCGTTCAATCAGACCTCAACTTATATTTCAACCCAATACCGTATATCTCAGTCACTCTGGGACGATTCTACACAGTACAGATAGGATAATGATCACATTCCTAAACTCAATGATAGATGTTTCTTCTCCGTATCGTCGGCCGCTGACCGCATTCAGTTGCCTCTAAAACACTGGTAAACACTTCTTCTTTTCGTCTCTGACTTTTAAAAGCAAGCATCCTCAAGTTGTACCATAGTTCGCACCAGTAGTTCGTAACGATAGGAATGCGACCACCGCTCGTCATCCCTTTGATTTACTTGCTGAGGAAGTTTCTGAGAGCTCTAGTTGTCATGCTCTTGGGATCAAGCATCTTCGCCTATAGTAGCTAAGCGGCCTCTCAAAGAAAACGTATCACAATGCATCAGTTTGATGCCTTCGCTCTGGCCCTTCGCTTTGCTTTCCCTCCGCCATCTTGATGAAACCGAAGAGTTCGGAACAATGATCCGACCTTTACACAAGCCGCCCTATCATCAACATCGATCCACGAGCCGTCTCCATCAGCTTTGAGAAACAGTCCTGAAGACTGCCTTACAGTCGATACAATCTCTTCAATGATTCGCCGTTTCTTGTCCTTGTCTGCCTTCTCATAAGCCTTCCTACAGTCAGCAATGAGACCTCGAAATTTGATATTCCCTCGATGGTTTTGGAGGGGACTCCCTTTACCAAAGAGGACGTCATAGCTTCCAGGAACATGGACACGGTTTCGCTTTGGCTCAACTTGTCGTTCTTTCCTTCTCAGTGCCTCCAACGATTCGTGATGTTTGTCTGTTGCAACGTTCCCTTCACCATCCAATGGAAAGTCCTTGGTATCAATGCCTTGGTCTTTCATTGCGCGAATGCAATCATCAAAAGAGCCTATATACATTCAATATAAAGTGAATAGTGTGAGATATGCCCGACTGCAGAGTTAGAGCAAACCATTGTTCATGAGAGAAAAATAACATACCGTAATGAGGACAAAGTTGCATCCCTGCAATCACATTTAGTGCCACCTTCAAGACTGAATGAGCTGGAGACCAAAGCGTTGAAGTGGAACCAAGGTGAACCACTGGCATTTTAATTGGCATGCCCTGAATCAGGCGAGGCGCCTTCCAAATCGATTCAAATCGACTTTCTTTCAACCCCGGTGCCTCATTCTGCATATAGAATACAAGTGCCACCGCGTCTTTTTTTTGTCCCTCTACATTTTGGATGTACGCCATGAAGAAGTAGAACATTCGCCGCATCTGTCAATTAAACCAGACCAAGCACATTAGTTCTGGATTATTCGTTAATGCGCAAGGTTTCAATGGTTTCTCCTTACCTTCATCATGAATCCAGCATGCGTTGTGGCCGGCTTTGCCACAAATACGTAAACGGTTCTACCCATGTGATCCTGTTGTGGGAGAACCTGCATATGGCCATTATACACTCCTTCGAAGGTGTCTTTATCCAGATCATCTTGAGTAATGTTTGAAGCAATTCGTTCTTTCCCAAATAGATCAAGCTTTACTTGAAAGTGACGTACAATTCTTAAGGCAGCCTTCTTCACATTGAAATTATCAGCGAGTAGAAACATGAGCCTAAAGTCTCGATTCTTGACAAAGGAAGGGTTCATGCTTTCCGCAAGAATGTAAGCATGATTGTCATAACGAGCATGGATTTCAATGTCAAGCAATGAAAGAGCCCTTTCAATGAGCTCTGGTGTATCTTTCAAAGTACCCGGCATGTCATGCGCATCGAAACATGCTCGTTCCGCAGCGTTGGTAGTGGATTTTGAGATGGCTTGAACCACCATAGAGTCCACAACTCTTGGATCTGTGATCTCATCGTCAACACTACCAACTAGAGCCCTTGCTGTTGCATCGTCCAGCACTGGATCAGATAGACCAGGGTTTGTCGGTTGTCTTCTGCCGCTAAAGATGCTTTTCAAAAGGAACATCATTCATTCAACCTCTCATCGATAATATGATATGCATCAAAGGTATTGTTCTACTGTAAGATGATATTATTCTGCAATGATGTAAACTGTCTGATCAAATAAATAAGCACGCGCTGTGTAAGCCCATTTTGCATCGCGGTTTCTCTTGCGATAGCCGTGTTTATTATTTACGATCAGGTGGCGCGCATATTGAGCCATTCCATCTCAGCTCATGAGCTCATCTTTGGTCCGACCATTGTGACTCATTCAGTCGACCGGATGAAGAGGTCAGTGAGTGACCGAACTTAATCAAATATATTTATGGAACACGCACAGCAATACCGCGACGATGTAATGACCTTGGAGTGACTTTGGAACTAGATTAGACCTAACTCTCACGTCACTCCTTTCTGTGGCTTTCTGAGAGACTCTATAACTTCTGTTGTGACCCATTCCTATCTCTTCTTCTAGGCTGGTTCATTATTCGAATAGCCATAAGGCTTAGATTGAAGACTACAAGAGTATACTCACACACACAAGCAATCGCCGTTTGATTTGATCAATCCTTTCAGATTTTCACCAGTTTCACACTACGCAACAAACAGTCAAAACTACTATGCTGAGTCGCACTACAATCAAAAAGCTGAAAGCTTTGCTGCGGAATGCAGCGTTCCGGAATGGAACCAAGACGGAATGTCTTATGGCGGAATGCCAAGTGCCGAGCAGTACCAGCATCAGGGACAATATTATCAAGCTGAAAAGAAAATCAACAATGGAACGATCATTTCAACTTTTAACAGGAAAACTATTCTCCTGAAGAGCAGGAGACGCAAGAATGGGCGTCGCCAACTTTCATCATTCCAAAGAAGGACGGTAGGGTGCAATAGATCAGCAATCTCAGACAGCTGAAAAAGACTGTCAAGCGTAAAGTATACCCCTTGCCTTTGATTGATGATATTGTTGCGCGTCGTTCTGGCTACAAAAAAATCACAAAACTTGAACTCACAATGATGTATTCTTCTTTTATATGATGTATTATTCTTTGATAACGCGATTGCCGACTGCTTCTCTCAGCTTCCGCGAATGGAGAAGCCGTCTGAAGGGAAGAGTCCAAATAAGGCAAAAGAGACAGTACAAGATCAATGAAAACTTGAGGAGACAGAACGCAAAGCGAAAATAATTTGATTACAGAATTGCGCACAGATGCGATCCATGAAAGGATCAACATCAGACGGCTTGTGCCGTTTTGTCGAGTCTAATGGACGATATGCTTGCATCGCCCATTGCGTCAAGAACCACCTCTGAAGTTGAAAGGAGGATCAAGTGGATGTAAGGACGCCTCGTGACTTTAGTGTATGATCAATCGACAGGCTCTGATCATAGAAGGGAAGAGTGTAATGACCTTGGAGTGACTTTGGAACTAGATTAGACCTAACTCTCACGTCACTCCTTTCTGTGGCTTTCTGAGAGACTCTATAACTTCTGTTGTGACCCATTCCTATCTCTTCTTCTAGGCTGGTTCAGACGACACGACGCGACACACCGAAAATAAAAATCCGACTCAATCGACTGAAAACCAGATTCATTCGACTGCTCCGAGTCAATTAGTCAACAGGGAAATGGTCTATCCTCCTCCAACTTATTTCATTCAATTTGTATAATAGCTAGTATAATAACATTTTATAGTATCAAAAATTTTAGTGCGGTAGCATTCTTGAAAACTCGGATTCGGAATCCTGCAGTTAAAATTGTTTGGAATCGGAGGACTGATCACCTCCTTTCACTTGTTGATTCGAAGCGTTCGCGGAGGATGAGGGAAAGGTAGAAGTGTCTACTCCTCCCATATTCTGGAGAGATTGTGGTTGCGGTTGCGGTGGTGCCTTCCTGGCGGCGCGTTTTCCTCCACGAAGGGATCGGAACAAGGTGCTCACCTTGAGCTCAGCGGCAGCGTCATCCACGACAATCCAAGAATCGTCTCCGCCCTGTTTCAGAAAGAGACCACAGGACTCCTTCACGATTTCAATCACCGCTTGTGATATCTCGTGCTTCCTTCCCTTTTCCGTTTTTTCGTACGTTTTCTTACAATCCGAAATGAGTCCTCGTAGCTTGACATTGCCAATGTGGTTCTGAAGGGGACTGCCTTTGCCAAAGAGAACATCAAAGTTACCTGGAACGTATACGCGGGTTCGCTTGGGCATGGTTCGTCTCTCTGTTCGTCGCTGACCTTCCAACCAAGTCTTGTAGTTTGCCGTATCCATTGTTCCTCCTTCTTTGATGGGGAAGAAGCATGGTTGGATGCCGTATCCCTGAAGCGCTGCTATGCAATGGGCGTGGGATCCTTAAAGTACGAGAGGGGACGAAAGAGAGTGTGTGTGAGTCATTTGCAAAAGTTTCTTGTTTTAAGTAAGTGCTGTGGTGATGAGGACGTTTATGGTGATAAATAGATAGCTTCTTACCATAGTGAGACCGCAGCCGAATCCTCGTGAAAGCACCCAATGCCATCTTCATGGTTACTAGCACCGGCGACCACGCCAACGAATCATAGCAGATATGCATGGCCGAAAGTCGAAAGGGCAAGGCTCTCAACAACTGGCAGAGTTTCCAAGCCAGCTTTCGAGAGGACATACTGCCCGGTGCTCCTGCTTCCAGCTGGGTGCTCCGTGGTCCCAGTAGGTACAGAACTACCACGACTCCACGCTTTTGCGATTGTTCATTGTTTGGAAATACAACCATGGATGTGTAGAACAATCGTTTCAGCTGATGAAATAATATTGAACGAAATGGAATAAGAGAAGCCAAAACGCCATTTTGTCAGTTGAAAAAATCCAGAGAAAGAAAGATAAACATACAATATATAGTATACTAGACGTACCTTTCCCATTGCACTCAGTCTTTGTTGACCATTGCAATTATAAACAACAACTGATCGTCCACTTCGGTCTGGACTGGGCAAGTGCTGGGTCAGGCCACTATACAGCGTATCCATAGTCTCTTGGTCGAGGTCATCTTGCGTAATGTCGGACACCAATTTTTCCTCACCAAAGAGTTCCTTCTTGACTTGAAAATGACGTGCCAGTCGTAAGGCAGCAGCCTTGGCGTCGAAATATTCGGAGCGGAGAAATGGCAACAGAAAGTTTCGGTTGGTCACGTATTTTGCGTCTTGTTGTTTCGCTTGTAGTAAGGCTGCGTTGTCAGAGGTACGTTCTTCCATTTCGTTTTGGAGTGCCTGGATGCTTTGTTCTATCATTTGTGGTGATTCTTGGACTTCGTTGGAAATCACACCATGCACGTCAAAATAAGCCCGCTCCAATTCTCGGGAGGATGTATTTGACATTTCTTTGGCAATCATGGCATCTGCGACATTTGGATCTGGCAGTTCGGAAGGCAGTGGACTTGACAATAACAGCCTACTACTACTCTCTGCATGCGTTGCATCGTTGTCAGTCTCTTCGGCACTTGGCTTTTTAGCATGTTGACTTTTCGCAACCGGGTCCATCAAGCTGGTCTCGGTGCTTATAAGGGAGCCTGCAAGATAATGAATCATGATGGAATGTAAATGCCTAATCGTAACGCTAATATACCGAAGCACAGGTTTTTTCGATGTGGGATAGATTGGCTCACACCCAAGCTTTCGCACCCAACATATATGGCATCTCATAAGCCTTTACGAACCAGTGCGGTTAAGTGTTAGCGTTGGGATAGAAAAGAATGGCGAAACAAACCATATTTGTGATCTTGAAGTCAGTTTTGATAAGAAAAACAAAGTCGCTGCTATGACTGTTTCTGCTTGTCATTTAGAAGGCCCGGAATAGAAGTTTTTTCACCATAAGGTGTTGGACGTGTGAAGAAAAATTAGGTGGCACACATATCTGTCTCTCTCGTGGTTCCATTCATCTCAGAAGCGCTTTTATTAAAAGGATATTTTGACTGCTAGTCGTGAAGGTCAGTGGTCCCATATTGACTATGCTGGTAGCCGTGCGGATGGATGGTCGAACAGTAAGTGGTCGAAGGGGTCGATTGAGCAGTCATCGACGTCAGCAGCGCATCATCCACACCACATTCCGGAGCCCGCCGGCCTACGAAAATTGTAGCGCAGCCTTCGTAAGAACAGTTTCAAGGCAGAGAATGCCAAGACAAAGGAAGGAACAACAAGTATCCTGAACATCGCAAAAGTTGATGTGTACACCCATCACCTCATCCACACACCACATTTCGACATTGCTAGAAGGAGGAAGGATCCTTGAAACTTATCAGAATCTAGAGTCTTTCGATTGAGACAAACAAAGAAACCTAAAGGTCACACAATGGCACCAGTCGACGAACAATCCAATGGCACTTCAGCGGGTGCTGATAAGCAAGGCACGTCGTCTTCTCCAGCAGAAGCTGCAGCAGCCGATGGTATGCCGGAGGGCATGAATATCGCAGTTGCAGAAGAAGAAGCTGGAGATGGTACGGAATCACTTGGATCAGCTGAAGGTGGCAATGATGATGTGAAGGCAAAGAAGCGCAAAGAGCGCTTGGAACAGAATCGTATTTCAGCTCGAGAGTCTCGCAAACGCAAAAAGACCATGATTGAAGAATTGCAGCGAACTGTGATTACACTATCAAAAGAAAACAAGGAGTTGACCGACAGAAATGATAACTTGCGAACACAACTTATGGAAATTGCATCAAAAGTAAGTTGAATTTGAATTTCAGAATTGATCGTGTGAAGTGGTTTCCCAAGAAGGTTTCTGGTGCATTATGATCGGATTGTGATGCGCATCAGTGTCTAGCTTGTTTGTTTTCAATATGCTCTCTGTGCATTCTGTGCACATTCACCAGAAGCGTTGACGAAACCTTTTCATTCTTGATATGTGATTGATGATCTTCTGAAAAGCAAACATTTTCTCACCCGCTGCATTTCTGTCATTTATCACAACGCAGTACCCCAATGTTGTCCCCCTCCAAGCCATTATGAACGGAGCTCCGGCCGCTCAAGTAGGAGTGAGTCATGGTGCTCAGCAGTTGCAACACCAGCAACACCAACAGGCTGCTGCTGTAGCCGCTGCCGCTCAGGCAACCTTTAACCCCTTGGCTTACTGGCCACATCAACATCAACAACAACAGCACGCTCAAGGACTACCTCAACAGCAGCCACCACCGCAAATGGCTCAACCTACTGTCACGGCTCCAGCTCCTACGGGAACCCCGTCAGATGTTGTGGCGGATGTTTAAGAATATTTCAAATATATTATTTTTTAGGGGACTTGGGTTTTTCGGAACAGCTTGATACTGTAAACTAGGATTCCGACATTTTGTCTTGTGTCCTCTTTTGGGCTTGAAGCACGCTAGTATTGAAATCACATTGGAAGACGAGATGTTCTCTGGGAAGGACCAAACCGAGCTGTCACAAAACGAAACACTGTTCTTGCTGTTGGGTGGTGCGTCCTTTGTTGTGCCAATTATCCTTTCCCTGTTGACAGTTGCAACTATCATAATGAACATCAATTCTAGCAACAGCCACTTCCGCTACGAGGTCGTAGTAATGTTGTAATAAATCCCTCTACTAGCTAGCCTACTTCTATTGATGCCCCACATGAATTTACTTTATGTCAAATCATCATCTCATCACTGCTCCAATGACATGTATTCGTCTTGGATCTCCCCAAAATGGACAATTCGAACGTCCAATCCAATCCCATATGGCTTGCTGGTGATGAGCTCTTCTACTTGACCAATGGCCCGTTTCATGGCTTCACAAATCCAACAGTCGTCATTTTGAAAAACGCCTCCACCTACTTTGGTCAAAAGCACCGTGACCTGCTTTGGATCGCCCCGCAGAGCAAACTGAATTGCTTTCAAAATCGCAACCAACAGTGTGGCTTCGTAGGTTGCTTGAAGGACAATGGTGGCCATTGGTCTCCACAAGGAACTTGACAGGCGTGAGTATCCAATGCTAATGGCCGAATTGTAGGTTTGGGTGACTTGAAATAAGTCATCATGATCGGTTGCTGTTGTTCTTGTTGTTGCTGTTGTTACAGGACAACAATCCGTCACTGTAGCATCTTCTTGGACTCCAATTTGGAGTCTACTCGTCAGTGCATCCTGCAAATGGGGATCTGATTCCAAGAGGGCATTCAATTCCATAATGTAACGCTTCTGTCCTTCCATGTATCCATTGTGCACAGTCCATGGTACCTTTTGGAGACTAGTGAATGTCTTAAGGTAGTCCTCCACAAGTTGCAATCCATTCAGTTGCCATTCTTTGGTCTGACCTCGTTGCTCAATGGCAGGATTGGTCGATTCCTTACTACTACTAGTACTACCGGAATCACCATCTTTCATCATGGGCAAGAGATAATTGCGATAGGCTGTACCCGCTGCACAAGCAATGGCACAGGCTGGACCTTGAGTTCGATCATTAATGTATCCAGCAATGCCAGCTTCTGGAGTGACCCTGGGACTGGGGAATTCCAAAAGGTTGAATTGGCTAGCAGCTTGAAAGATGTAATGGTTTTGAGGTGGAAAGTCGCCTGGTGGGTACTTATTACTGCTCGTCTTGCCAAGAATGGCTGAAAATGGCTCCGAATGCAAAGATCGCGCTTCACCAACCATGTTGCGAACCGTGACCTTTGAAGCTGCTTGTTGTGATTCTTGAATCGTAGTCGTCTTGTTGTTCTCAGCTTGTCCGGCTGAAGTGCCTTGTTGCTGTTTTGGCAACAAGAAGTCCAATTCCTGTTGAACACGGGATCGTAGTTGTTCCACCGATGGCATGGAAAAGGTTCCGGCTGAAATTTGTTTCATTCCCTTGTCCCCATTTGGAACGTGAAAGGAACAGTGTTCTTGCCAGTATTCACGGGTGGGGGGATTGGGAGGAGTGTAGGAAAAGGTGGCTCGATCCAATAGACTCTTTTGTGTTGAGCTATAGTTGGATTCGTTAAAGCCAAATGCGTTTTCAAAGAACCCCATTGAATGATGAGAGGTGCTCATGGTAGATTTCCAAGCAGTTGAACTGAAACGATTTCGAATTATGATCGTAATGATGGCAGTAGTGCATGTTCAATACTGTATGTTGACAACCAACAAGACCACATAAAATAAAAAGCGGGTTTCAAAAAAAATCATTACTCATTCCAATGAGTCGTCCCTGTACATTCTATTCCGCGGCATAAGCAACTTAGCAACGTACGATTTAAAATTAAAGATGAATTGCTAGTATGATATATATGCGATTCGATGCTAAAACAACGTCAGGACTATACAGTACAACGGAATCGCAACTTTTCAAAGTACTTCGATAGATACATTTATCAATGGAACAAACATTGATGAAGGCACTTTTGGGTCATTTCTGCTTCGTCCCGACAATATTGTCTACCGTATGCAACGTGGTCTAATAATATACGTTTACTTTATTTCTGTTTTGTGATTATTCTCGTTCACAATAGCTGCTAATACATGTAATACAAATTGCATTCAAACTCTATTTCCTTTCCTTTCCTTTTTTCGTTTCCAAAAAGAATGATGTCTCTATTGATGTACTGTGTCCTGTGTGTGTGTGTGTTGTTCTGCTGTGCGGTTTGTGATGACTTCGTTGGCCTCAACAGTTGGGGCGGTGCCTGAATGACTGCTTTGGTACAGTACAGGGTACCGGTAGAACCGATGACTGTGGTGAAAGATCCTCATCTGATCGGGACTCGGCTGTTCAGTCACGTTACGTCCTGTAGATCTTAAGGTCGGCACTTTAGAAACTGTTGTCAGTGCCTGTCTCTTTCACCACCACCACCACCACCATTCAGGACCATTCCCGTCATGTTTCCTGCCGACCTGTCTACTTGCTGCTTTTAACAAAACCCTCGTTCACTCCCAAAACTGTCATAATCCTTAATGGCACCTTCCACCACCTCTTGTGGCTGCAGCGTCTTGCTTTTATGTTTGGATTTGGAATGCCGGAATCGCGTCATGATCTTTTTCAATTCCCGCTTGACCTTGCCCTTTTTGGTGGCAGTGTTAGAAGCATTGTTGCTAATGGCAATGGGATCGGAGTCATCGCTCGTGTACAAATCCGTGGGACTGGTATAGTAGGACAACCGTGAGTGATCGTCCCAGGTGACTGCACCCGCACCATTGGCATAGTCTTCCAAACTAGGATCCCGATCGAGCTCTTCTTGTGGCACTGTACCACTGGAATGCGAATACTGGGGCGGGAGGACACCACCATTGTTCATGGCAAGTTTCATGGCCGACTTGTGGGATATGTAATGCAATGAAGACTTGTTGGGAGAGGCTTGGGACATTTCCAATCGCGACTGGCAAGATGTTTGCCGAGTCAAGATGGCTGGTTTAAGAAGATTGGCAGAAGAGAAGGATGCTCTTCGAGCAGTAGTAGTAGTTGTAGTAGTAGTACTGCCATGATTGGATTGCTGCAGCTTCTTTTGCTGTTGCTGCTTCTGTTGCACTGCCAAGTGTGCAAGATTGACCGGAATGTGAATCTCCAACGGTGGTACAAAGGGTGTATCCTCCACGGCAGGATTATAGTTGGGTTCCGCTTTGACCGATTCGCATTCCAGAGTGGATATGTCAGAAGTAATGCGTCTCGAAAAATCCAAGGCCCGTTCGGAAAAGTCCAAGGCATTCAAAGCATCCAACGCCGATTCGTATCCGGAACCATTGGTGGGCAAGCGTTGGTGCAGAGAATTGCGGGGTGTGATGGGATGGTGCTGCACCGCCGCCGCCGCGGGTATGTGCTGAGGTGCTGCTGTGGGTGGTGGCGGTGAGGCATAATAGGTTTGAGGAGTAGGAGTAGTAGTAGTTGGCGTGGCGGCAGCGGCGGCGGTGGTAATAGGCATCACCACAACAGGCGCGACACCTACGGATTGATGATAACTGGTTCTCAGGTGAAAGCTCATACTGAAAGAGATATTATGATGATAGATGATGCTGATGCTGTACAAGCGTTGTCTGCTTGTGCGTCTGGTTGCAGTTGCTGTACTGTAGGTTTGCCGAGTCGTGGCTGTGGTCGTTGTTGTATTGTCTGATCAAGCAAGACTGTCAGTCGCAGTATTCAGGAAACTACCAAAAGTTGAAAATCTGTACTGTAGGTGAACGCTCAAGAAATGTATTCTCGCTTCTAACAAAAGTTTTGCTTCAATTATAATCAACAAAACCAATTCAAAAGAAAAGAGACACAAGAAACGAGTGTAATGGTGACTTTTTTTCTGTGATGCCTGGTTGTTGGCTGTGTCCTGGGTGATCTCGAACCAAGATTACAAGCTTGCTCTTGCTTGAGAGAAATCTATCTCCGTTGTAAGGCGCGCGCGTGAGTGGACGAAAACCAAAACTCCGAGGTACGACTGTCGCAGTGCCTTCAAATTTGTGGTTTGGCACGTGCCCAAAAATGGAAAATCCAGGATTGAGGTGCCGTCTGTCGTGCTCCTCGACCTCTGTTATTTTTGTTGTGACGTGGTTTGGGAAGACAAGTAGGCTACCACGTCAATTTGGATTCTAAATCGTTAGATAATTGTCTCGCATGACCAACCACGTGTGTCACATATCTGGTACATTGGCCACTTACGGCAACGGTTTTGCCATAAGTAGCAAATGACCAATTGTTTTCCATCACAAGTTTCACGATTTCAAAATTGTTCCTGCATGCATACCTATGCAACTACGTGGTTTCCCAGCAACGACGAGTTTACGTATTATACCACGCGTAGTATTGGTATCCATACTAGTCTTTGTACTCATTATTCCATCGTCCGTTGGAACGAATCCACAACAACCTATATCATCTTGTGACCCGGACAACACCAAGGATAACACCGACAACAAAATGACCACTCCATCCGAAAGTAACAACAATAACAACAACAACAACAAGCGTCCTCGCACTCAATTGTCATCTGATGCTAATGATGCTGCATCCAAACATCCTCACATGGCGGGTGCCAAAGCTGCCATTGAAGAAGGAATCGGTGAACACGGCCGCAAATACGGAGGAGGTGTTCGTCAACTGACCGAAGTGGAAGAGCAAGTGATCAGCCACGAAAAGGAGGCTGAAAAGATTGTCGATTCCTTGCCAGCCGACGATGACAAGGTTCCGGAAATGAATTTGTACATGCCACAATCTTTGAAAAATGTCATTTTCTGTGGACACTTGGTCACGGATTTGGATTCCATTGCCGGTGCCATTGGCGCTGCGGCATTGTATGGTGGAGTTCCGGCATCTGCTTCCAAAATCAATAGTGAAACCAAGTTTGCGTTGGACTATTGGGGTGTACCCACTCCCACACCCATTGAGGAATTACTCAAAGAACGTCCCGATGCGGGTGTTTGCTTGGTGGATCACCAACAAACCTCTCAAATGAATCCTGCCATTCAAGCCGACAACATTGTCGGTGTCATTGATCATCACGCACTCCAATCCAAAACCATTGTCACGGAAAAACCCATTTACATTGACATTCGTCCATGGGGCAGTATGTCCACCATTGTCGCCCACACTTATCTCACGCACTCGCGTCGACCACCCAAGCACATTGCCGGCATGTTGCTCTGTGCCATTTTGTCCGATACACTGAATTTGCAAGGACCAACCACTACGGAATGGGATCGATTGGTGGTGGCCGTCTTGGCCGACATTGCCGGAGTTGATGATATTGACAAGCTCGCATCGAAGCAATTCAAGGCCAAGTCCAAGGAACTTGCGAATATGTCTGCCGTCAATCTCGTCAATGGTGACCGAAAGACCTTTACCTTTGAAGCGTCTGGTTTCTCTGGGGAAATTGGATTTGCCGTCGTCGAAACGACTGACGACGATGCCATTCTGTCGCGAGTCGACGAATTGCTTCCCGAATTGGTGGCCTGCAAAAAGGAAAAGGGTCTGGAGTGCATCTTTTTGGCCGTGGTCAACATTGTCAAGCTGCATTCCCAATTGTTGCTCTGTGGACCCACCGAACGGGCCTTGGCCGAAGCTACCTTTGGTGGAAAGTATCTGAATGACGATCAAAGTCTCATGGACCTCGGAGGTCGTGTCTCGAGAAAGAAGGATTACATCCCATACATGACCAAGACCATCAATGGTGGATGGAAACGACCCATGGGACGAGGTCCAAGTACCGTGGACGTGTCCCAATTGGGAACACTGGCTGTCGATCCCAACGATCCTCATGGCAAGGTTACTCGACAAGGATCCACGTTGGGAAAGAAGTTGGATCGACTTCGAGAAGAAGATGAAGAAAAGAAGATGGAGATGGATGACGATGATGACTTGCTGACTATCTAAGGAATTACCATCAATGTACAGAAAATCGTGTTTTGACGGAAACAGCACCACTGCACAAATGCCTACCGTCCAGCTAGGAAGTACAAAAGAGGCACTACTTGTAAATAACGTAACACAGTATATAGTGATAGACCATCATTGCTAAAGATTAACTCCTCTCCTATTCCGTACTGCGTATGATACAGCAAATTTGCATGATCAGAATTTGCTTTATCAGGGTTTATAGTACGTACAGCAACGTTTTTAAAAGGCCGAGAACTTCGTTGCTTTACTACAGGACGACTGGCGTACCAATTGTAATTCTGGGCAAGCCCCTACCTACCGGTACTATATATATTATAGCTATTGGAATTTGAATGGGTCAATCCACCATTGGAATTTTTAGGTTTGCCCTCAGCCTACCGGTATATACTGCACAGACAACACGACAGCAATAATAGACAAGACTGCGATACCGTCCATACCTCAAAGCCTGCAGATCCTGCAAAGGAATTCCCTTGGAACCAATCATCAAAAAGGGTTCTTATTTTTTACGTATTCTGGTCACTGGAGGTCTGCGGTATTGTCGTCATTTACCAGTGAAGCCTTCACTCAAAGTACAGTCCAAGATGATGGAGGACTATACAAACAAGCATGAAGATTCTAGTAACTCTGCCTCTTTTCTTCCAAAGCATCTCCGCGACATGAGAAAATACTTGCTCATCCAGAATTCCGGCAACTTGAACGAACTTATGAACTGGACTATCATCATCCTTGGCTGCCGGCTCTTCCTCCGTGTTGATGAAGTGCTGTCACTGCAGATCGAATCATTCGTTCCCCAGTACTTTGCAGTCAAAGAGAAAAAGGTGCTTTCCCTTTGCGTGAAGATTACTAGGAAAACTGGTGACGATGAGTCGGAAGATCAGCACTTCCAAGTTCACGATGATCCTTATTACCCTGAATTCTCACCTGTTCGACCCTTGCTACTGTTCATCGCAGCATCCAAAAGAATGCAGGGCTACATTTTCCCTGTGAAAGAGCAGATGTTTGAAGCAAATGCAACCAAGGCTTATCACTGTAATGACTTTCTCAACACTTTACACTATCTTGTCAAGGATGTTCTTGGAATGGACCTCTCGTCTGGCAGCGGTCGTCATCATCTTTATGCAGGCACCCATATTCTTCGCAAGACTGCCCTTCTTCTTGCCTACTGGGGTACCAAGATGGGAAAGATAAATCACAGCGAAATGAACATTCATCATGGAGGAATACCAATTGAAGATTTGGCAGCGATATACAATGATCCAAGAAATGATTCCATGCTCTGTGATGGAAGGCGCGAAATCTCAACAAGTATAGCGGCAGATCTTGGCGATGCGGCAACATTGTTTGCTCTCTACTCCCGCCTGGGCAATCGTGACCCCGATCAAATGGTTGGACCTTACATGCCCATCTCCATGTGCATCGCCAATGCGAGTGATGATAGTCACCCAATCAACAATAAAACTCTCCCAGAGCTTGCGGCTTGGTTTGTGTTCGACATTATGGAAGTTGACAAGGACACGGTACTGAAAGCCAATATTCCACTCCTCTGTTCTATGGCTCATTCCCTAGATCATGCTGATAATGCTGTGAATATAACACCAACCAACATACTGGAGGAACTCCGGGCCCATCTTCCACCTGACCTGTTTAGTCAGGTTGCGGGTCACTTATCAAGTAGTAACATGTAACAGAAATAAGTTCATTATCCTTTAACTTCCGTGTCATGTTGTATGTATATTGCCATGGGATTAACAAACGATGCTTCGGTCCATCACAGCAGGGACATGGTCCGACTAGTTTAATCCAAGTGGTCAAATGGTCTACTCTTAGTGAAGAGATACTGTAAGCTGTGGAAATCTCTCAGTCAATAGCCCATGGCACTCTCATGTGTTATGCTTTCAAATAGAAATAGGGAGAATTGTATGGTTTGTTTGTTGAATCAATCAAGTCGCAAAGCTTCGGGTGCCAATTTCAACAAGATGAAACAGGAATTTCTTCAGTAATCACATGTCACTTCAACCCCTACGTCCTCCATCCAAGAAACATCATATTCAAACAATGTCATCGCAACATCGCCCACTTCTCTTTCTTCATCATCACTATGAAAAAACAAGAATTCAAGTACATTCGGGATCACTACTTCGGCTCCAGACTGTGTCATTCGGCTGCTCTCACGATGATCGCCATCATGGACTCGTTTCCGTTTTCGACGCGCCGATGTCGAAGATGTCGACGACAACGACGAGCTCATAGAGCTCTTCCAAAGTGCAAGCTCCATCGTTGATGTCACTTGGATCATTCCATAAAATTCAAATCTTTGAATGATTCTTTCCAGAGCCATTCGTCTTCTCACGACATAACCGTCCCATTCTGTACACTCGATCCTTTCAGACATGTCTTCTCTCCAACATTCAACGCCCCACATATCCATTTTTGCCATGATCGTCTTTTCAAGTATCATCTTGATTAGTTCGGCAGACTTTGGCAACCGATTCCGCAACAGATAGTCCATCATGGTCTTTTGATGGTAGTCTTTTTGGGACAACACATCCAATGGATAGTGATCCAATAGAGCTTGCAAAAAGTCTGTGCGTAGGTTTCTGGAAGTAGCAACAATATGAAGCGGCGTCATTTCGTACCATTCATCTTTCAAGGCACTATCCTTAGTTGTTTCCGCCGCCAACACATCAGCAAGATCCTCGATAGTCGTTGTGGACGCATGATAGCATGCATTGTGAACAGGAAGCTCTTTGTGTCGATCATGCAGTACGCGATGAATGTGTTGGTCGCCTTCCTCATCTTCACCCTCCATCTCATCGTCACTCTCATAAATGTCCAAACCGGAACATCCGAGGAGTCTTCCCAATACGGCGTACTCAGGAAGAACAATATTGACCAGGTTCTCACAATGGTGAAAGACCCTCAAACTAAATAGGCTGGACTTTTCGTTGTCTGGTATCTCGACGCCCAAAAGACTCCGGCATCCTTCAAAGGCAGAGCGATCAATCGCGTTGATCGTCAGAGGAAAGTACATCGCAGAAATGGATAGACAAAGAAAAAATGCATAGTTGCCTATCCATTCCAACCCGTCCTTTAGTTCAACATCAACGAGTTGATAACAATGCATAAAGGCTCCAGCTTTGATCGCCTTGACGGAGAATGGAACGGAAATCTTGCAGAGGCTGCTGCATTGTTGAAAGCAAAAGGCATCAATGATCCTGAGACCTTCAGATAGTTGTACATCGGCAAGGGCATCGCAGCCATAGAAGGCATGGGAGCCTATACGTCTCACGGTACCAGGAATGACAATCTTCTTCAGGGATGTGCAGTTGTAAAAGGAGCGTGATCCAATCACCTTGAGCCTCATCTGATGCAAATTGATTTCCACCAAACGAACACAGTTGTCAAATACTTCCGAACCAAATCGTTCCAATGTACAAGACAACGATACCCGTGTCAAATTTGGGCATTCTTTAAAGGCAGCATCGCCAATCGCTTGAACACCTTCTTCCATGTCCACTTCTTGGAGATTGCTCTGACCTTGAAACCTTTCTTCATCAATTACAGCGATGGGAAGCTGTACGACAAGTTGAGTCACACCCTGTGGTATTGGTTTGGTGACACTCCTGTAAAGGAATCGAAGCGGTTCATCCACCGCCAAGTTCATACTTATGGTTCAATCACTGTGCTAGCTGCTGTTATTGCCTAATAATTGTTTCCGTTTTCATTCTCAACATATACGCTGTTTTATACTTTTCTGGTTTCAGTTCTCATCCGCATCGCATTATTGATGCATGCTTTCGATTTGACTGATCAGACCACAAAACGCGTGACGCACGTGGTGAGATCTTTCTTGTTGGTCGCAGGCTTTCAGCCACAAGCTGATCTGGTATTATTCGATTGGTCAGCTGTACAAGCTGTGACGTATCATACAGACATACATAGAGCAAGGAATGTAGTGGAAGGATCATCATTGGGAAAGGATTCGAGATCTGATCGTATCATGAAACAGTGTATGGTTCTCACTTCCTACCAGGGGAAACCCCGGCGCGGAACATACCCCTTTATTACGCGTACGTTGATATATATAATTGACATGGCCTTTGCGTCGTCCGGTTTCACCACTGTTTCAAAAAAATATTCTTACTCGCCAAACACAAATCGCGTGGAGGCATCAAACTAAAGTTTAGAACCCAATGTCACATATCCGAGTGAGTCTCCATTACATTTTATTATATCGATCTACCATTTAACCGTCAAGGCTCTTTTCCCCCAACTTTTCATTGACATCATCGGTTCGAAAACTGTGGCGATGTTGACTGACACCACCATTTGCTTTTGATGCCGATTTCGGTGTTGTTTCCCTCTTCGGCCATCTTTCTTTCGGCTGAATGCTTGAACAAATCTTAGAGCTCCTTGACTTTAATCCGGTTCCCTGGATCTGCGCCAAGCGTATTTGCTTCCTTTCTGAGGTACTCTACCGCTCTTCTTCGGCCTGGTGTTTCAGTTTGACTTTCATGAAGAAGTGGTTGATGCTGTTCTGCTTGATTTCGGCTTTGGTGAGTGTGACTTCACGAAGTTGCAGCTCCTCCGTCGTTTGATCAAGACACTCTTTTTTGGTTAAACGAGAGTAGTTCAAGAAACCAGGAAGCGATGGTTGCCAATTGCGCCTCAATTGGGCTCACAGTGATCCCGCCAGTTCTGTTTTGTTCTTGCTTTCAATGCTAATGAAATTCACACAGTAGCTTCCTCTATATATTATCTCGTATTTGGTTCAATCTCATTAACGAATTCGTAGTATGGGTGGAGATATTCAAATACAGCCTTTCCAATAAAACAAACTGTTGATTTTGTTGTTTCGTTCCCGAACAATTTGTGAGAAACGTCGTTCAAATTCTGCACTCGGGACTTGATACAGCAGTCGAATGAAACAATTGAGTTTTCATGATCACGAGCGCGAGCCAGATGTCCCTTAAGTAATTTTTAGGAGGTGTTTCTACGCAATGTGAGAACCATACAGTGACGATTGTGATAGCAAAAGTGCCATCTTCCAGATCCACACAAGATCATTAGAATCTTTCTACCTATTGCCATACTTGGGAGCATAGCAACGAGACTCACTTGCTGTTAACGGATATCTGATAAGAGAACCAGAGCAATACACGATTGACGTCAAATCTTGCTCCATACAGTACAGTACATTTCACCTGAACCCCATCTAAACGATCAACTCAAATTGATTCATTCGTTCGCATTCCTTGAGCATTGAAGCAAGGACACCGTGAAAACATGGTTCAGTTTTGCTTGCATGTCAATGACCTCTTTGCGGAGCCTCCAAAGCCTCAGTCTAGTGGCATTGACAGTCTGATTCTGATAGGGACCAAGGCTGGATATGAAAAACATTTCGATTGGGCTTGCAACAGCATCTTGGAAAAAATCTTATCCAACTCAAAAGGAAACTCAAAGCCAAAATCCAAGAAACAGAAAACAGAAGGCTCTGCAGCAGCCCAAGAACTCTTGCGGACTCTTCTTTCTGGTCTAAATCCTTCTCCTGATTCTGGAAATGCTACCGAATGTTACTTTCCAAAAAGTGATGGCAATGGACCACCACTTCGTGTCGTCTTGGGGGTACTCCCTTCCGTCGTATCCCGACACAACAGTCCCGGACAGCCCTATGCGGTGACATCCCTCCTCAAAAAGACGATTCGCTTCAAGGATGTCACAGTCGTCGCTCCTCTGTGTGAATCCAAGGATCACTGGTTCAGTGTGGCCTGTGCCATTGCTCGAGTCGGTGGACCCTTTTTGTACAATAGCAAGACTTCTTCTTCTTCTTCGAATGGAGCAATCGCCAAGAATAAGATTGACTTCCAAACCGACCTTTCGCAATCCGACAAAGCCGTCAAGGTTGTTTTTACAGAATCGATTGATGCCACAACACAACAAAAATTTGCGTTGTTGGCCTTGGGGATTCAATTGTCACGACGGTTGGTCGACGAACCTCCCAATGAGCTGCACACCACGGCGTTTATGGAACAAGCATTGGGTTTGATTCGAGGAATGGAACATGTGTCCTCCAAGGTCATCCAGGGTGAGGAATTGGACAAACAGGGATATGGCGGTATGTACAATGTGGGCAAGGCTGGACCTCACCCACCAGCACTTGTCATCTTGAGCTACGAGCCACCGGCTGCAAAGGGAAAGAAAAGCACTGTCATGGTCGGCAAGGGCGTTGTCTTTGATACGGGTGGCACTCAAATCAAAACAAAGGCTGGCATGCCCGGTATGAAACGCGACATGGGCGGAGCTGCATCAGTGCTTGCCTCTTTTTTGTCCTTGGTCATGTCGGGGGCTGTCCAAAATCAGCCTTTGCACGCAATTTTGTGTCTGGCGGAAAATTCAGTGGCTTCTCATGCCATGCGGCCGGACGATGTTATTTCCATGCACTCGGGAAAGAGTGTCGAAATAAACAATACAGATGCCGAAGGTCGACTGGTCTTATCGGATGGAGTCTCCCACGCCTTTCAATACTTGAGTCCTCAAGTCATCATTGATATGGCAACCTTGACAGGAGCACAAGGAGTGGCAACGGGCAAGTATTTTGGAGCACTCTACTGTAATGATGAAGAATTGGAACAGATCGCAGTCAAAGCTGGAAAGTCATCCGGGGATTTGTGTCATCCCATGCCCTATGCACCCGAGTTCTTTCGTCCGGAATATAGTTCGGCCGTAGCAGACATGAAGAACTCGGTTGCGGACCGAGCCAATGCTCAAGTCTCCTGTGCCGGACAATTTATTGCAAATCACATGGGTTCTTTCCTGGAAGATGGTGGCAAGTGGGTTCACATTGATATGGCCTACTGCGTCTTTGATAAGAAGGATGAACGTGCGACGGGATATGGCGTCGGATTGCTCTACTCCATTGTCCAATCGATAGAAAGCAACATAATGAGCACCTAGAGTACATGCAAAAGGACATCAGCAAGCTATTCTTCTATCCATATCACAAAGTCGAATAATATTACGATTTCTTGGTATAATTTACATAGTGTAGTAGTATGCTTCAGCCTTTAATACTTCTCCCAAAACAATGTCTCATATTCGCGACTGAGAGCGCAATTATGCAGCGCCAGAAGTTCTCCTGATTTTGGATGATGAAGTTGCGAAACGCATTCAGACTCAACCTCTGGTCTCCCTTTGTAACCTATGGGTTTCAGTTGGAATTTGTGGTAGTCATTCCATGGAAGGAATCTTTGCCAAGGACTTCCTCGATCGCAATGCTGGACAAACAATAATTGATGCTGCTCTTTAATTCGTTCAATGCAAAGATCTGTCCTGGCAATTCGCACCATAAAGCCGTTCTCCTCACTGCCCTGAATGTTAAAACGGTTGCCACGCCCTTCGCATTCACGAACCCACATGGAGTCTCCTGCCGCACAACGTGTTTCGTCACCAGTTTGATGAGATACGCATCCATGATCAAAACCATCCAAATTGCCATACTCCGCACATTTGACACATTCCATGCACCAAAAACGTTCTACGTTTTCTTCTTGCCAGAAGTAGGACTCATTCCAATACAATCGAATCTTAAAAGCATCGGCGAGATCAGCAGGTGGAGGCGGCGTAATCGGAGGTCTGGTAGGATATTCGGTTGGCTCGAAAGTTGGTTCTCGGGTCGGTGATCGTGTAGGGCGTCTGGTAGGATATTCGGTTGGCTCGAAAGTTGGTTCTCGGGTCGGTGATCGTGTAGGGCGTCTGCTCGGTTGAAATGTAATCGTGGGATGTTGGGTTGGTCTATCAGTCGGTTCTGGCGAGGGCATCAAGGATGGTAAACTGGATGGCAACATTGACACGGAAGGACGCAAGGATGGGCTTTCGGAAGGAACCGATGATGGGATGTCAGAAGGTACTTCACTTGGACTTTCACTTGGCTCCATGGATTCGGTAGGCGCAATCGAGGGCTTTAGCGAGGGTGCGTCAGAGATACTAGGAACCATGGAAGGAGATTGTGACAGCGTTGGGTGACCAGATGGTGCGATTGTTGGCACGTCAGAGATCGTGGGATATATTGACGGCTTCAAGGACGGGGAGTCGGACGGTTCTTGCGAAAGACTTGGTGCTGAACTTGGTTCCATGGATACTGAGGGGCTCGCGGTCTCAATGGCAGCACTTGCGCTGACTGTCGTATCCATAAAAAATGGTAGAGTAACAGCAACAAGGGCCGCGAAAAGAACAACGAAGCAGAGCATTCTGATAGATTTTGCATGTGAAGCTGGACCCTCTTCTTTTCCGGATTGCTTCTTTGTTGGTGCATCGCTCTCAAAAGATAATTCTTTTGATCCATCAGGATCATCAGAACCATTATCCGTGGTGCTGTCTCCCTTCAGTTTGGAGGACTCGTATGCTGCGTAGCCTTCTTGCAACTCGTCCACTTTTACTCGACCTGGACTTAACGCAAATTGGGCTTCTTCGTCCTCTTCCAGCATGTTTGGAATCGAAAATATATCTTGTGTTGGGCCCTTGGAGAGGTCTTCTTTTTCCTTGAGTCCAGAGTTCGGCGTAAGAAATTGTAATTGACGAATATTCCTCTCGGATATCGGCGACAGTGGGCTTTTGAGCTCTGGACGTTCAAGCTGAGTGGATTCCACGTCTTCGTCCACAAAAATGATATCATCGGCATCATCATGAAGATTGGTGACGGGTATTTCACAATCTTTGGCAGCACTGGGGGTCTGCATTGTATTCTTGACATCTCCATCGTTAGAAGATTGTTCAGAAGCATCCAGACTTGGTACAGTTTGAACTTCAGCTTCTTCAGTGTCTACTTGTATAGGCCTTGCGACAGATCCCATAGTCACAAAGGTTGTGAGCGACATTGCCAGCCCACCAAAGAGGTATTTTTTAAGAATCTGCGACGCGCTGTCGCTGACACTGCTGCCCACATGTTCTTCAGGCTCAGCTCCAGTAGTGGGAACAACATAGTCAGCTTCGAGAATAGTTGGAACTGGTGCTACTGCTGCAGCAGTAGCGCTGTTGGAACTGATGTTGCTGCTTGCGGAATCATCCTTAAGGCTGTTTTCAGTCACCAGCTCTGGTGGAACCAATCCTTCTTGAGCTGAGAAACCATCTGCCTTTTCAGCGGTAGTTTTGGAACTGGTGCTGCTGTTGGCAGAGTCATCGGTAAGGCTGTTTTCACTTACCAACTCTGTTGGAGAAGAAGGGCTCTCTTGCTCCATAGCTGAGACATCTGCCTTCTCAGCAGTACCAGTACTGTTGGAACTGATGCTACTATGGGCGGAATCACCCGCAAGCCTCTCGGGATCTGATGAAATGGACTCCTTTCCACTTGAAAAGGTCGAGTCGTCGTTTGGAAGAAATACTTCTTCAGTCTCCTGCGCCTCTGACTTGCTTTCGTCTACAGTCTCGTCTAGACGTTTCAAAAGGGATTTTTTGGAAGTAACAGGTTCAACAGTGGAGTCATCGGAAGATAAGAACGATTCTTCAGAAGCGATTGTTCCTGGAGTTCTCGGAGGACTTTGAGTCTTTAGGTTTTGCACCAAATTCTCGTCTTCTTCTTCCAATATGCTGTCATCCGATTGAGGATCTAGCACATCACCTAGATCTGTTTGTGTGCTATTCGAAGTGGCTGTCGTAGTCGACAGGTAACTGTTCTGGCGGTCCAACACTTTCTCATTTTGGTGTCTACCGGTTTTGCGGGTAAGAAAGGGAGCAAGGGTGGTTTTCTGCCATGCTTGTTTCTTCTTCACCATGGATGGTCTCATGTTGTGTTCCTCGTCCTGCTTCTCGGAATCAAATGAGAAATAGGTTGGGAACGTCATAATTTCGGATGGATGATACCCTTTCTATTGGATATCTATGCTTGTACAAATTAATTGAACGAATTTGAAAACGCGTCTGTCTGAAATCAAATCTTCTTGTTGATTCATCGATTTTCATGGATATGTAATGTTGATTCACGGAGAAACGCGTGCGGACGATTTGACGGACAACTATCTGGCGGGAAAATGACTTTTATCATATGCGCAGTACTCGTTTACGTGTACGTAGTCGTGTTTTTAGTTTTTAATAAATATCGGGACGCGGTTTGAAACTGGAATAATGGCGGCAATTGGCGGCAGAAAACCATGAGCTGAATGAATCGAATGTCGGGATCCAAAAGCTTGGCTGAAACTAATGCCCTATGTAATTCGACATATGGTCTGATCCTACATTCTTAATGTCATATCAAAGACATTTATCGCAATGTTGAAGCAGAAACGTCCACACGATGCGTTGGTTCACGAATTGAAATCCGGCGGACAACTAACGTATTTCAAAACGCTCGTCCACCTGCCGTCTCTTTCGTCACATAAACTCCAGTACCAAGTTCAGTATTTGTCATTTTGAAAACTCTTGAACCTACAGTAATGTGCTGTACGTTGAACATATTGTACAGTGCAGCATACTCTATTGCAATAGTAATCTAGTATGGACTGTATTCTACCGTACCAGATACACGTAGTAGTTCTCACCATGTATGATGAGTGCTACACCTCTAATCTTTCCCCCCTCTCTAGCCTAAATACACTTGCCAATACCTCGTCTCGTAAATCCGACACAATCTACAATTGTGCAAGCTCACCAACTCGTCCTGTTTGGGATGGTGCAGTTGAGAAATACAATCCGCCTCTCGTTCTCCCAAATCTCGTTGTTCCAAGGGACGCAACTCGAACTTGTCATAATCCTCCCACGGAACAAATTGCTGTTTCATGTCCGTGCGATCGCAATAATCCACCATGAGCCATCGTCGTCGCTGCCGTGTGACACACAGATCCGTCGTGGCGATCCTTAGCATATTCCCCGAGTCGCGATTTTCCAACACGTTGAAGCGATTGGACCGCTCGCGGCAATCTCGAATCCAAATGGAATCTCCTCGTTGACAGGCACCTTCGTCTCCCGTGCCGTAAGATTTACAGCCATGTTGATTACCATCACCCTGTATAGAGTGTAAGAAAAAGTGACAATGATTAGCGACGATGGTTCCTGCATTCCTGCAGTCAACACTGCTGCTGGCAAAACAAAGTACCTTACCCCACCGTAACTGGTGCACCGGACACATTCCAAACACCACCACCGTTCCACCTTTTCTTCTTGCCAAAAGTAAGATTCTTGCCATTGCAAACGAATCTTGAAGGAATAATCCGGACTAATGGTCGAATAGGATGGCATTAGACTCACTGACGGTTCCAAAGAAGGAAGCTCACTTGGAACATGACTTGGTTCCTTCGACGTGGAGGGTTCTTTGCTAGGCGACAAGGATGGAATTTGCGAAATGCTGGGAATTTGCGAGGGAAAATTGGATGCCGTTGGTCGTAAGGACGGAGAAATAGTAGGCCGGCTGGACATGGTTGGGGTCACTGAAGGAGCCTCGGACGGAGTTTCGGAAGGCATCTGCGAAACCGTAGGTACGTTGCTTGGTCTCATGGTAGTGGTGGGACTCGGCGTGGTAGGATTGGCGGTAGGTCTGAGTGTGTCCTCCACAGCAAGCGCTGCTGTAGTTTTTCGGTTTGCATCATTGGACATGTATATTGGAATGATGACTGCGCTCAACAGAACAAGCGCGACAATAGTACAAAGGATTGTTTTCTTGGCACGAGGACTGCAACCACTGCTTTCGAAGTCTTTCTCGTAGTATCCTTTTTTATGCGATGACACCTCGTCGTCTTCCAAGGGGTAAGGATTTGGTGGACTAATGTCGTCATCGTCCATTTCTGCCTCCCCCAACATGATTAGGTCCTTCAACAGATCAAATCGTAGCATTGCTTCCTCCTCCTGCTGTGAGCATATATCATTGGTTCCCATCTCGTCTTTTGTTGCCATTGGCGCTGGCTCCACAGCCCTGGCATCATGTTCATCCTTCTTTTCTTCTTCGTGCAATTTTTGGCCTTGTGGCATTGGCTGTGATCGATACGAAGAGGACGACTTTTCGGTTGTTTCCGTAGTAGCACTAGCAGCACCCAGTGGAACTTCCATGCCAGTGGAAGCCATCAGACTTGACATTCCATCAAACATGGACTGCCAAATCCCACCTTCTGTGTCCACTTCGACTCCTTCTTGTTGAGCATTGCCATCATCATCATAGTCCGGCGGTTGCTCTGGATCAGTACTACTAGCAGCAGAAGTTTGGGTCTCCCCTTGGCTGTCCTCTTCTTCCTCTTCCTCTATAGAACCACCACCACTCAAGTTGGAGGATTTGTCACCATACGATGCTTGCTTGTCCGACTCGGTGTCACCGCTCAAGGAGGATGAAGCTGTCGCCAGAGTTATTTTACTGTCGCTTCGATCATGATGTTTTCCTGACGCGTCTGAGGTGCTTTGTTGTTGTTCGTGTTGTTTTCGGAAAAAGGGACCAAGCGAAGTCTTTTCTTTTCGACCTTCTAGGTCTGACAGATGATGATTGGAGGTATCCGTCGTCATGACTGGATTGGAATGGTAGTGGTAGTGGGTTGTTGGTTGACCAATACTTCTTCACCACATAAACCGTGCGTAATACACTGTCCTGAAATAGCGGTGGGTTTTTAGTTCCAGGCAGTGCGTTCGGCGCGAGCAAAAAATGAATAGGGCTTGCGCGAATTATTGGTGAGGCCAGCTTGGCAAATTGGCTTGAACGTACAGTTACCTAGGATGACGATAACGGTAGATCGGCGGCGGTTAGCTTCTGATGCCAATTTGTTCATTATTCTCATGATACTCCGGGCTCACAATAAGCGCCCTATTTTCTATACTCTCATTCTTGAATAATAATTTTTATTTTACAACATTTTCTATATATATATGTATACACATCAAAAATATCACCATCTAACCGTATCGTTCCCAGTGCCGTGTCTCGTAGATTCGAGATAGGCGGCAATTGTGCATGCCCACCACTTCGTCTTGTTTGGGATGATGCAACTGTGACACGCAATCGGCTTCTCGTTCTCCCCAGCCTTCCATGGCCAATGGCCGCAATTCAAATTTGTTCCAATCGTACCATGGCACAAATTGCTGGTCGATATCATTCTCATTGCAATCTCTGAACATTAAATGTTTGTTTCGTCGTTCAATGCAAAGGTTGGTATTGTCCAATCGCAACATGTAGCTCTTCTGATCAATCTGCAACACGTTGAATCGATTGCCGCGGGATCGGCAATCGCGAATCCAGAGCGAATCTCCCGCCCGACAGTTTCGATTGTCGCCACTGCCATACGATCTGCATCCATGTTCCCAACCGTCACCCTAGTGGAGTGAACGAAACAAAAAAGAAGAAAACATCGGTCAGTCTATCACTCTCCTTTTTGTACGCAGCACGTGATGACAATACTATACTTACTCGACCATACTCGTCACATTTGGTACATTCCAAACACCAGAAACGTTCTGTGTTTTCTTCTTGCCAAAAGTAGGATTTTTGCCATTGAAGGCGTACTTTGAAATCCCAATCGCGTCGATACCGAGTCCAAGTGGGGTTCTGACTCACACTGGGTTCGATTGAGGGAACCATACTGGGTAAGGCGGTAGGCTCCATGGACGTGGAGGGCTCTATGCTAGGCACGAAGGATGGAAATTGAGAAAGACTTGGATTTGCGCTTGGTGCCATGGAATTGGACGGCTTTTCCGATGGTAGGATGGTTGGTTCGGCAGAAAGGGTTGGGTTGGAGGAGGGAACAATGGATGGTAGGTCCGAGGGCATCATGGATATGGTGGGTGCTATGCTTGGACTCATGGATAGCGAAGGTGCTGGCGACTCAATCATGACTGCCGCAACTTCCGACTTTGTTACCAGTTCGTTCAACTCGTCCCAGAAGTACCAAGTTGCCAGTCCCCCAAGAATGAGAATCAGCGAAACGAAAATGCAGCAAATTTGTTTGACACGAGAAGGACCGGCTTTCTTGTGTCTTTCTCCGTCTTTCTTGCCTTTGTTGTTTTTCATGCCAGCGAACATCTTTTCTTGGCTATCCGAATCCATCGTAGTGTTGAGGGTGTCCTCGACGGAACTGTTAGTGGGGCTTTCCATAAGTTCCACTGTCTTGAGAGTAGCATTGCCCTTGCTGTGCTGCTTGTGGTGGTGCTTGCTATGATGGTGCTTGCCGTGGTGCCTGCCGTGGTGCTGTTTTTTCTCCAAAGAATGATCTTTCGTGACCATTCTAACTGGTGAAAGATCCTTTTGGTCGGAAGGCGCCGGTGACGGATCCTTCTGGACCGAACGCACTGGTGGTGGCGGTGGGTTTGTCGTCAAGATTGGAGCCTTGGACGTTTCGTGAATGTCTTTCTCGTCTTGTTTCAATCCACCTTCCAAGTCTTTCTCGTCCTTTTTCAATCCATCTTCCAAAGGAGTTGGGCTCTCGGTGTTTGGCGGGGGCGAAGGTTTGACGATATCCCTCTTGGAACCACCCATCATGGCTGCGAGCATTCCAAGCGCTAGTGATTGGTTACTTGCTTCCTTCTTCGGATCTTGCTTGGCAACTGCTGGGCCCTCCACGATTGGAGTCTTCGACGTCTCGTTGATATCATCGTCGTCCTGTTTCAGTCCTTCTTCCACAGAAGTTGGACTTGGAGGGCTTGGTGTTTGCAGCGGCTTTACATCTCTTTTGGAACCCCCGATTATACTTTGGAGCAGTCCAAGCCCTAGCATTTGGTTGCTGCTTTCCTTCTTCGAATCGTTCTGTGGAACTGTAGGGGGGGTAGGGATAGGTTTCTTGCTATCTTGCTTGGGAGCTGTCGGCGGCGGCGCACGCTCACTTTCCAACATTTGAAAGACTGGGGTATTTGCCGTCTCGTTGATGTCATCGTCCTTTTTCGATCCAATTTCCAGAGATGTTGGAGGACTTTCCTCGCTTGGCGGCGGCTTGACTATGTCCCTCTTGGAACCACCCATCATGACCGCGAGCATTCCGAAGGCTAGCGATTGGTTGCTTCTTTCCTTCTTCAGATCGGGCTGCTTGACTACTGGTGTAGGTTTTGGTGCACTCTCTTTTGCTTTAAGATCTTCTTTTTCGATGGAGGTGGAACGACTGCCCATGAGAAATCCAAAGGCTGGCGTTGGCTTAACCTCCTTCTTCACCTCTGTTTTCTGAGTTGCCTCCTTTGACGTTTCCTTGCCATCGTCCTTCTTCGAATCATTTTCGACAGATTTATTCAGTAGGCTTCCCCATGTTGGCATGTCCTCTTTCTTCTTTGTGCCTTCTTCTCCTTCTTCGGTTGCTTCCTTAATGGTTGGGGGTTTAGGGGTGTCATTATTCTTTGGATGTCCCTCGCTATCCCCCTCATTCACTTTTCCTTCCTTTGTACTGCTCCGTCTCTTCGACGGTTTCGATGATTGTTTCTTTGGTGCATCATCAGTCTTGTGAGCTTTCCCACTCAGCTCGGTACCAGAGTTCCTCTTTGGGCTATGCGTCCGAGACTTTCGTTTGGTCGGTTCTGCGCTCGTTGAGCTCCGTTTACTCTTAGATTCTTTACTCTTGGAGGAACTCTTTCGTTTCGAAACTGCGATCGTTCCATTTGGATCAACTTTTGACGACGAATGTCTTTTGGAATCCTTGCTCTTTGAACTTCGCCGTTTCTTCTCCACAAGAACAGCCCCGTCCTGATCAACTTTCGATTCTCTCTTCGACGAGCTTTTGCTCTTTGACTTTCTTGGTTTTGATTCATCTGTTGTCGACATCAATTCCTTGTGCTTTTGCAGAATGGCTTGCTTTCTGGACTGTTCCTTGTCGGACCCAGCATCTCCTTTCGACGATTTTCTTTTACTCTTGGAGCTTGTTCTTTTCTTCTTCGCTTCCTTTGGTTTTCCTTCCCCGTCGTCTTCTTTTTGTTTCTTACTTGGCGACTCTTCCTCCTTTGTCACTCCGCCCTTTTGTTCATTGTCTTCCTGTGTCATCTTGGAACGAAGTGTTGTTCTGAGACTCTATGAATGAGAAAGAAGAAAAACCTATCTTGATGGAAGATAGTTTGCTGGAACGCCGCAGAAAAGATACAGCGAGTACGATTAGTGTACATTTTCTACGATCGACACAAATGAAGAAACGCACGTGCTTTGGACCACACGGAAAATTTGGACTCGCTAATAATTTGCATACGTTCGGATGAGTTGTAACGCTTGCCGTTACGTCAGGCGTCGTTTCTTTTGCATCAACGATAATCGAAAACGAGGCCGCCCATTCCACGAGCAAAATCCCGGCCACCAAAAAAGTGGATACCCTGCAACTTCGCATTTGTTTGCAGAAGTGAAGATTTTTTTGATGACGATATCAAGTGAGTCATGCCCTTTTTCGTCGAATGACATGCAGGTAGGTACGTGCACTATGTATTGAATTAATATTGCATGGTAATAATCCCCCCCCATTCACGTATCCAATGAGTATCTCTCCTGTTTCGTTGAATGGCATGTTGCTAATATTGAAATAATACTACGTGTAATAATTATTATGAGTGTGATTTTATATAATTTCCAAAGATGAGAAACTGGGATAGTAGTTGTTGTGCATGCCAAGCAAGATGGCTCAGTTTGTGTAAATTGAATCCATTCGACCTCCAAGGTGGAATTTCTGAACAATTTACTTGTAAATTTCCCAGTAGCGTGTCTCAAAGTGTCGGCACAACCAACAGCTGTGCATTCCCACCACCTCGTCCGATTTCGGGTGATGCAGTTGCGAGACACAATCCGCTTCTCGTTCATTCCTTCCCGCATGCTCCAAAGGTCTCAGCTCAAACTTGCTGAAATCATCCCAGGCCACAAACTGTTGATCCGGATCATTAATGTTGCACTTTTTCATCATTAGGTGCTTGTTCCTTCGTTCAATACAGAGATTGGTATTGTGCAATCGCAAGGTAAAGCCAGCCTTGTGCTTTTGCAGTACATTGTATTCGTTTCCGTACTTGCGGCAGTCACGGATCCAAACTGAATCCCCCGCTTTGCAATTGCCATTCGAGCCATCTGGATACGATTCGCAGCCATGTTTCCATCCATCATCCTAGATAATAGAAAATATAAGAAGATAAGGTTAGAACGTATGTTGCATTCACACAAGCCAAGCGTTCAATCCAGGACTGCCATGGCATAAGATATACTTACTCTTCCATATTCCTCACAAGGCACACATTCCAAACACCAAAAGCGTTCGGTCGTTTCCTCTTGCCAAAAGTAGTCCTTACTCCAGTGCAATCTCAATTTGAATCGCCAATTGGGATCAATGGGGGTAAAGGTGGGTTCCATACTGAGCGAGGGTTCCACACTTGGCAAAGGTGTGGGAGCCCGACTCGGGGATTGAGTGTCCGTGGGCACCATGGAAGGTACTTCGGATGGCACCATGGAATTGGTGGGCTGGGAGGATGGAACCAGCGACAAGGAAGGCACATTGGATGGTCGTTGAGAGGGCTTGTAGGTATCGGTAGGAACAATGGAGGGTACTGTGGAGGGTAGATCCGAGGGGATAGAGGAAGGCTGAAAGGTGTTGGTTGGTACCAGGGATGGTTGATCACTCGGCACCATAGAAAGAGATGGTGCGGCACTGGGTACCATGGATACCGAAGGAGCCTGTGTGGCAATGGCCTCTTTGGATGTGACAAAGACGGTGGGAATACTGGCCCCCGCAAGCGTTACAATAAAAGTTGCCACGAGCAGGAAACAAAACTGTTTCTTGGTAAACCCACAGATTGTCTTTTCTTCTGTGGCTTTCTTTCCATCATCTGAAACCAATTCGCCAAATTCTTGCACACTGGAGCCTTGTTGGCTAGAGTCCATGGTCGAGTCGGCAGAGATGTTCATGGGATTGCAATTGGATTCTGGGTCCACCATGGCACCTTCGCCGTGGAATTTGGAAAGTCGGAGTTGGGCTTCCCGCTCCTGGCGTCTCTTGGCACTGAGTTGGAGTTTTTCCATACTTTGGCGAGACTCTTCATCGAGAAAACTCTCATCGTTGTCACTACTACTATTTTGAGTTGCCAGAGTGGCGCAACTGTGGCCTTGGTACATGATTCCGCCTGTCATAGTGACTTGGAAAGACTTTCTTGGCAATGAGGAAATTGTGTCCTCATTGAGTCTTCGCTTTTCAGTAGAAGTAGGCGAGGCGGAGTGTTCCGACATGATACTTAGTTGCTTTGGTGGGACGCCAAAAAAATTTCACCTCTCATATAACACGAAGCTTTAGCCGTGAGATGTCTTCAAACAAACATTTACAACCATGTGCATGACCAATCTCAGGATTGGTTTCCGCGTAGAAAAAAGTACTACAAATTTACGGCAACATTGGAGGCAGTCGTCATAACGGAATTCAAACTCTTATGGGACTTAGAGTCACGCCATTTCGCCCTGACATTCGAATTCCGTCCACTCGACGTTGAGATAACAATTTAGCTATTTACTTAAGAGTGTTTCGACGATTTCCGAGTCTGGCCACTTGTTCGTCACCATCAATTTTGTTCACTTAAGTGTTTTACGACTAGGTCCGCAAGCAAGCAACGCACTCACTCATTAACGCGACTACTTTTGCGCGGCATTTCGAGCCGGCTCATTTAGTCTGTGGCTTCCCAAGATTGTTTGGAATTTTCCATTTTGAATTTCGATTTTGGGTCTCATTCTTTTCCCTGCGGTTTTGGGGGTCATTCTTCCAAAAGGCCCAACCATTTTTCGGGAGTCCGGACAATTTACGGCCTTTCCTTCGTCGGTCAGAGGTCTATGGAAGGAAAAACAAAGGAAAAACAGCCTTTTTCCGAAACCGAGTTCCCATCAACAAACTTCTAACCATGCTCACAATCTCACAGTTGACAAAGAAGTTATCCACAAGGATCTCACTTGCCAAAACCCCCAAAACCACCAACCTTGCAACTACTACTTCACGACTACTATCTTCTAAAAATAAAAAGATGAGCATTGCCAAGCCAGACGACATCAAAAAGAGTCTCGCCAACAAGTCCACCATTCTTTTGGACGTCCGAACCATGGACGAAATTGAAGCCTCGGGTAAGATCGAAGTGGAAGGAAATCAATGGCTGCAAACTGTCTGCACTCCTTCCTCTACCGATATGGATCTGAACACGGACGACATTGACAAGGAAACGGACATTATCATTTACTGCCGTTCTGGAAGAAGGGCGTCACGAGCCAAGGAAATTTTGGAAGGGAGGGGATTCAAGAATGTCCTCAACGGCGGGGGCTATGATGACATGAAGAGTATGGGATTGTAAGATCTATGAAATACTAGAACGAGACGCTCTTCGTGATGCGTTTCAAAATGTAAAACTATACACTATAACTCAACTTCAATACTTTGAACTTCTCTTTTATTGTACTAGGACTAGACTACTTTTGAATCTCCCTTGTAGGGCAAAACCACTTTTTGGTATCCTTCCTATGTATATTCTTGGATACTTGGATACTACTAAGAGTAATCATAATACATTACTACAGCTCCTGTTCCTGTTCCTGATTCTCCGAATTGGTTTTTCGTTTCCATACCGTGAGATCGTCGACTCCCCACCACGTTGGCAATTCGAATCGTTCCACTCGATCAAACTGCTCTTTCAGCATGCTTTGAAACTTTTTGGAGGAGCTCATACCGATATCTGGTGGAAAGTATTCCAGTCTCACCAAGATTTGTTCTTCTCGTTCGCCCACATAAATGACAGTGGACCCACCCATTTCCAGATAGGCCTCCAAACATTCCACATCCCAAATGGGCAACTTGTCGGCACCCTCATGGAACTGATCGGGATTGTCCAAATGATCTGGATTGTTGGGCCATATCATCATGAGGGATCGTTCGCTGTATTCAGGATGTGCCTTCAAGACTTCAACGCAAGTTCCTTGTTCCACACTGACAAAGGGGGTGCCAACATGACTAAAGAGATTGGGATTGTGGTCGTCCTCCAAGTTTCGTGGTGGTTCCGAATCGTATGTCGCAACATCGGCTCCATTCAATTGCAAGGCGGCACTCCAGTATCCATTTCCGGCACCCACTTCCACAATAGGAGAGTACTTGGAAGCCAGAGCCGTCATGGCGTCGTTGGTAGGAGTCGAATATCCCCCAAAATGTTGAAGAGTCTGCAATATCATGGACGAAAAGCTCACTGACAAGCTCGAGACCATTCCTCGATCCCGATGGGGGGTAAAGGCATATCGACGCAAATCGTCCAAATCCTTGGATCGCTCTTGGGCGTATTTGTCCAAATTGACAATGCTGTCAAACTGTTCTTGATTGGGTTGTCTTTGATAAACCTTCCAAAAGGCATCGGAGGGTGCCAGCGCCAGTGTTTTGCGATGCAAGTCTTCCATCCAATTTTCTTGCAAGGGTCGTTGATCCATCAAAAGTGGATCCATCTTTACGGTCCTCAAGAGTTCCGCCAAGACCAAATGTTCCTTTTCTTTGCGAGAGACTCCTTCATGCTCTTCTCCAAAGTAAATACTATCGACAGTCTCCATGAGCCCACGAAAGATCACCGCACGTTCTTGTTCGTCCTTTGGAATCTCGGTGCTCAAATGATTGGGAGGTTCTGGTATTCTCACAATAATTTCATCGTCTTCTTCGTCTAGTTGTTGAGCATTGCTAGTGTGGACAGCAATGGTAAAGAGTAAGGCAAGGCATAATGACAATAATAGTAGTCTTGGCATGATGGTTCTATTGGATTATTGATTGATGAAAACTTTGACTGGCAAAGGGAAGCGATTGGGTTGCCTAATACCGCGTATGCATTGAATAATGATGGTGTGTCTCATCGAGCATCGTGGTCATTTTGAAAATCCAACCGTTGAGGATGCATCGAACGAGTCAATGTAGTCAAAACCATTTTTGGCTCTGTGCTTGGTCCTCTATAATACTGTAGTTTGTTTCACAACTTTTCAAAGCTTGGCCGTTACTCTGTTTTGCTTGTTTGCTTGTTTTAACCAAAGTTTATGATTTCTTTGCTCTAGTGATCGCGGCAATATCGATATGGTTGTTTCGTGCATTCATTTCTCACTGGTGATCGCCTTTCTGGGTCATGATGGCTGGGCTAGCTATCGTAATAATGTGTGGCGTGGTGCTCCCATGCTGCTTATCTTTTCACATCGCTTGCAGCGTTGTAATACTAATAATAATCTTCTTCATCACCAATACATATTGTTTATTTGTCGGCATCATTCATTCACCAATGTTCCATTGAGTGATGGCTGATTCAAAATGGCAGGAAGCCATGCACCGACAAAAATAATAAATGTCAGAATGGCCCAAATAACCATTGCAATAGTCATTATGGATTTGTTGTCGTTGCTGAATATTTCCCATTGTTTTCGTCGAACCAACTCATATCCCAACCAGGGAGGCAAAATCATGACATAAAAGAGAGAATTCATCACTGCTTGGGAGGTTGGTGCACCCAAGAGCACCGCCACTGCGTACGGGACGGAAACAACCCGGAAGAGGGTTGCCCCAAACACTGCCAAGAATAATCGGATGGACCAAATTTTGTGATTTGCAATGTCGCCGTTTCGAACGTGCCACAGACTCATTGCAGCCGACCCAAAGACGGCAGAACCAAAAATAACATTGCCAATGTCTTCGTGGATCCATTGTCGACTGGTTCTATACAGCAATACATAGATTGTGGCAAGTCCCGAGGCACCAAGTGCGGAAGCAATGTAGATGCGACCCATAATCCGATGCACTTTGATATATTTTCGACGAAAGGATGGAATCAACTGAATGGGTCCCAAGGCTTGGAGGCATACGCCACAAATCATGTGGGCCACCATGATAATGTTAGCTGATTTATCATTGGAACGATACAGTCCAGCATCCGTAGTATCCCATCGTGCCCACTCCCCGTGTAATAAAGCTGGTAGAATGTATTGTCCAAGAGCAAAGGCACCAAACAGAATCATGGACGTCCAAATGACAGCATATGCATTCACGAGCACTGTCGAATTGACTTTCTCATTTTCTCTTTGCTCATGCTGCTCGACATGACTGGGAAGGAGTTTATTCGTCTCGCTCATGATTCACAATACTTTATCGTCCATGCAATAATCTTTCTTGGTTGGGTAAAGATTGCTTGTATGTGTATTACCGGTATGCAAGAGCTGATGAAGAATATTATTTGTCATTGCCGTGTGTGTTTGGAGTGTATTTGGGCTATTGCAGTACCGCTGTCAAATCCGCAACCCAACATCATGTGGTGTTAAAAATAATTTCTTTCAGTTTTGTCCCAAGGTTTTCAGTATTTTATATTTAATTTCCATTCGTTCCTGCATGATACCTAGAGCTACCGCAATCAAAACCGCAACCAATTACTTTGCGCTACCCTTGCGGCTTTTGTGCACTTTAAGTTTTGAGCGGCAGAGCTTCCCGCTGGTCTCAAAATTCCGTCGAGTCGACAAACGTGCACAGCTTCTCTGCTCTGTGGATAATAAGTGTGGTTGGGTTGGCGGACGGAGCGAAGGTTAGACACGATGTTATTTGTTCGCAGTGGGAGCCTGTGAGATGATGAAGACACTAGAAGGGGCATAGCTGCATGGTCAAGCAAGACTGTCAGCTTTTGCGTTTTTGGTATTTCTTTTCTGGTTTCGACAGTATTTTTTCTTCCTTTTTCAATCATTCAGCATATCCCGCCCAGCACCGATGGTAGTAGCATAGCACTGCCATTCATTCAAATGCTGATGGGTTCAAAAATCCTCGTTCGAGGTCAACACTACGCCCTTCTGTGTGCAACATGATGCCACTTTTAAGTCCTACTGGAGGTCAGCATTGTGCCCTTCTGTGCGCTTCATGTTGCAACTTTAAATTCTCTTTTAGGTCAACATACCATCACCCTTCTGTGTGCATTTGTGGTTTACGTTAAATCTTCTTTCGAGGTCAACTTACCGCCCTTCTGTGTGCAACATGTTGCTACTTTAAACCGCCCTTCTGTGCGCCTCTGTCGCTACTTTAAATCCTCTTTGAGGTCAAGAACATCCTGCCCTGGCTGCTGTGTGCACCCGTCGCTATTACTTCAAATCCCCATTCGACGTCAACATACCACCCTTCTGTTTGCATCTGATGCTACTTAAAATCCTATTTGAGCTCTTCGAGGTCACCAGATTAAGAATTATTTTCTTCTCGTCATCGCAGGTTCGAGTGGGTTTGGGCTATTGCAGTACCGCTGTCAAATCCGCAACCCAACATCATGCGTTGTTAAAAATAATTTCTTTCGATTTGTCCCCAAGCTTACCCAAGCTACCAGTACCAGGTACCGCCATCAAAACTGACTTTGCGCTGCCCTTATTGCGGGTTTGTGCGGATTTTTTCAAAATACAAAAATACGAACGAATTTTTAATTTCTCAGCTGACGCATCTTTTCAAAAAATCTTCTTCTCCACACGAACGAACCGACCCATCGAATGTCATCATCCTCTGTATGATGAAGTCCCATACCGTCCATGTACTATTAGTGATCTGTTTTTGTCGATTGTGGCCATGCATACAATCTTTTTCCAATGCCAAGCCAATACGATCCAGTCCCTCTACTTATGGTGATGAGCATCATCATTCTTGGCATTCTGACATGATGATGCCTTCCATCAGCAACCGAAATCATCATCAGCAGCATCTTCCTTTCCGACGCGATGTTTCGCTTCATGCTTACATCCGTCCCAACCTCCAATCGATAGCAGAGCAGCGATATCATCAACCAGCCTATCAAAATGTGCGATGGATAGATCCATCGGTGCCAACTAGTAGTAGTACCAGTACTATTAGTTCCAAGAATGATTCGGAGGATGCCACCACAATGATGACGGTACCAATCTACCCAATCCCAGCCGTCTATCTTCCCATTGGCAATCATACACTGAACAATGTCGAACCCAGAAATTTGCAAATGGCATTGGATCTGAATGTTTCTTCAAATACGCCTCCACTCTTTTGCGTCACCTTGATGGCTGCTGATACGGGGAAGATTGCCACGACGGGCACATTGTTGCGAGTCACGGACATGGAAGCTGCCTATGATCCACTATTGGGTGATGATGGTGATGGCAATAAAGTAATCCGACGCATTACAGTGTACTGTCAAAGTGAAGGCGTCGTGGACATTTGTGGGATTGACAATCCAGAGGCGGCATGCCGCAAACAACGATTGATGCGATCGTCGGAATACCTAAAGGGCCCAGTGAGAATACGGCAGCAGGAGCGTTTTGCCACTACGAACGGGGAGAAACTCCAAAACGAAGACATTTTGAACCAAATGTCGACCGATTTTCGGTTGCTGAAAACCATGTACGAATTGGGCATTTGGGCTCACGAAATGCCACCCAACGCATTGGTGAATTTGGCCAAGGCCCTGCCAGATGATTTGATAGTGGAGAAGGATTCCAATGATAGTACGAATATTTGGCAGGCCGCTCAAGTTTGGCAATCTCTTTGCTTGACGATACAAGCCGGACGGCAACAACTTTTGAACTCGGATCGGAACGAACTCATGGTGGAGGCTGCCACCAAGAATGGTGGTCCTCTGAAGCTACCGATTCATTTGGAAGACTTGGACTTGCCAGCAAGACGACGTGTCCAAGAGTTAGAAACCAAGGCCGAACAAGATTTTCTTCAGCTACAGTTGGACCCTGTCTTGGATTTTTTGGCCTTGCTCAGTCTGGACTCTCCCGAGACGCAACTTAAATGGCTTGGCGAAATGGTTGCAAGAGAACGACGGCGGATGGAGCAGGCAGCCTTGGAATATACTACTAGCGGATCATTAGACGAAGAATTAGACGATACTATTGAGCTTCAGGAGCAAGAAAGGACACCTCAAAAGGGTGCGTGGTTTGACGATGACCTTTGGTAAGCAAGAAACTGAGTCATAGTTTTTGGTATTCTGCCATCATGACCAGACTAGAATTCTTTTAGTACCGGTCTGGTATACCGGTAGGTTTTGCTGTAGATGATATTAATGCTACATGTACCTACACCATTTGATGTATGGGAAGAAAAGACAGTTGCAGGCATTTTTGATGTGCCGGTAGATGCTGTAGGTACGCTCGTTATTTTGTACAACCAACGAAGAAGAACATCCATCCACCAGTGACGCGACAAATATCCTGCACATGCTTCGAAGAAGTTCCCATACTAGTACAAACACGAAACACGTTCGAAAATACAAAATAAGTGTTATTGCGGCGAGACATCATACAAACATAAAAGAAACAAAACAACAGTATACACTTTCCCAGACAACAAATATCCTCAACACCGCCATGATAGAAGGAGAAGATATTGAAGGATCCCAAAAAGGACAGATTCTGGAACGTCGGTACTACGCTGAAGGAGCCGCAAAGCACCACTCTCAAGGAGGAGGAGGTAGCAACCAGAATCTGACAATCTTTGCCAAACACAAGGTCGTCCGAGGCAAGGAATCGCAATTTCAGCAATGGGCCAGGGAAATCAATGCCACGTTATCCAAATTTGAAGGCTACCAAGGGGTTGAAATCGTTCGACCGACAACTTGCAAGTCTAATGAATATGTCAACATATTTCGATTTGACAATTACGAACACTTGCAGCTCTGGATGGATTCTACAGAGAGACAACAATTCCTAGAGCGCACCAACGAATTTGACGAAGAACCAATAGAAACATCCTATCATTCCCTAGAGTATTGGTTTGTTCAAGATCAGACCGATGTTGGGAAACCAGCCCCAGCGCCACCAAGCAAGCAAAAAATGGTGGTCGTTACCTTTTTGTTGATTTGGCTCCAAGTCCATTTCCTTGGGCCAGCCTTTGGTGGTCTTGACATCCCCCCTCTATTGGCGGAAGCTTTGACTGTCATAACAGTTGTGATCTTAACGACCTATATCTCGATGCCAATTACCACGAAATACCTTTTGCATTGGTGGCTTTTTCCCAACCCGAACAAGGTCTGGTACTGCTTTGATAAGAAAGGGAAAAAGGATGGTGTGGTACCGTCACAAGATCTGGTCAAGAAACAATCAATGCAAACAACAAAGTCAAGTCTAGATGATGGTACCCCGCGAGAATTTGCCTTCAAGTGCCCCGATTCGGCGGGTCGACCACGTGAAGAAGAAGTCGAACAAGTTTGATGGTAATGGTATCGCGGCAGGTGACAATACACACAAAACGTTTTATGTGTCGGGAGAAAGAGGAAAGGGTACTAACGGTCGCGATATAGAAACATGGGATGTTTGTAGTACCTTATTTTGGACAACTGAGGAAGAACATAAAAAATGGCACGACAAATTGGTATCGCTGGCATTTTGCTTCGAAGAAGTTCAAAATAAAGCAGCCGGAAATAACACGCACGAAAATACAAACTACGTGTGTCAAAATGACGACGAGATATTTTATAGTATCAACATATTACGACTACTGATGTATAAAATCTTAAACTGCCTCTCTTTACTACATTAAGACGCAATACCATGATGACAGAAGGAGAAGATATTGAAGGGCCGCAAAAGGGACAGATCCTGGAACGTCGTCACTACGCTGAAGGAGCCGCTGAGCACCATTCTCAAGGCGGTGCACAAAATCTGACCATCTTTGCCAAACACAAGGTCGTCCGAGGCAAGGAATCGCAATTTCAGCAATGGGCCAGGGAAATCAATGATGTGCAGTCCAGATTCGAAGGCTACCAAGGGGCCGAAACGATTCGACCGACAACTTGCAAGTCGAACGAATATGTTAACATATTTCGATTTGACAATTACGAACACTTACAGCTCTGGATGGATTCTAAAGAGAGACAACAGCTTCTAGAACGCACCAACGAATTTGACGAAGCACCTATAGAAACATCCTATCATTCCCTAGAGTATTGGTTTGTGCAAGATCAGAAGGGTAAGGAACCAGCCTCAGGGCCACCAAGTGATGAAAAAATGGTGGTCGTCACCTTTTTGTTGATTTGGGTGCAAGTCCATTTCCTTGGGCCAGCCTTTGGTGGTCTTGACATACCCTTTTTGTTAGCAGAGGCCTTGACTGTCCTAGCAGTGGTGGTCCTAACTACCTATATCTTGATGCCAGTTACTACAAAATACCTTTTGAATTGGTGGCTCTTTCCCAAACCGAACAAGGTCTGGTACTGCTTCGATAAAAAAGAGAAGGAAGATGGTGTGGTACCGCAGTCACAAAATCTGGTTCAGAAACATTCCAAAACAACAACAAATTCAAGTCTAGACAATGGTACCTCGCGAGAATTTGCCTTCAAGTGCCCGGATGCGACGGATCAACAAGAAGTCGAAGAAGTTTGATGCTGTTTTCGTCCGGTGTTGTTCTAACTTCGAATATAATACCTTTATAAAATATGTGCATGCTGCCTGTATCGTTTACCAGTTGGGTAGAATGTCTTCTGGTTCGTCCTCATCCATCCCAGGAATCTGTCGAAGCAATAAGAACAGATGTTTTTTCACTTGCAAGTTTTCCGTTCGACGGTCTTCCACTCGAAAAGTACCTTTCGCTCTCCTGCGCGGCACTGGGGGGCTCCTCGCCCGATACAATATCCGGTGGAATGATTGACGATGGATCTCGTTTCGACATTTGTACGACTTCGTCTTCTCCTGCCTCCTCCTCTTTCATTACCACTACACCTCTGATGTCTTGACTTCCTAGGTCTGAAGAAGGCTTGATATGTTCAAATTGGATGGATTGCCGAGCACACCAGCTTCGGGTTTGTTTGGGATGCTTCTTGCGAGTCGCCATGAATCTGGGACGAAAAAATACCATGGCATTGAACAGACCCTGGGAGGGCAAAAATATGGATTGCAACACCAACAGGGGCAAGTACAACCGCCCAGCGTATTCGTATTGCTCTTGAAAGCGCCGACTGTTGAGAATGTTAATGATGGCAGACCAAGCGAATGTAATCAAATATGCGACAACATACAGAGTAGATTGAATCCGAACTTGTCGGACTCGTTCCCATTGCTTGTCGGATGATTGCAACGCACTAGTTGGAGTGCCAGTATTAGTTTGATCAGGACTAGTGGTGCCTTCTCTCTTGGTTGTGTCCGAACTTTGTAGTGGTTGCTCTTGTTGTCGCTGTTGGTACATTCGAAGTCGCTTTTCGGCTTCTATCGCCTTGCGATGCCCTTCGACTATCGTCTTTTTTACATGAGTGTACAGCAACCGGTTGTTGATGAGCACAACGAAGAGAGCTATTACAGTCGGGAATCCAAATATGTATGCAATCAATTCAGAGTGACAATTCATTCCAGAACAAGTATACGGTGGTTCTGCGACCCAGCAACCGGGGTTTATTTGTCGTTGAAAGTACACGTCCCCAATTGCACCAACGACAGCTGTAACAGTATGAAATGTGACAATAATGAAATGAATCCATCGTTCGTACTTTCGGGCAAAGGTAGTTTCCGAAACTCCATATCGGACAGTAGAAACAAAGTAGAAACTCAAGGCTGCGGAGTACCAGTGAGCCATAAAAGTCAACTGACTCCAGGCTCCCATCAAAGTACAAGTAGCATCGTTTCCTATCGTCTGTGCATAGGCATACGGCGATTCGCGAGGACCCAAGAATGGTTGCAACACGTATGCTACTGTTGAGAAAATATCGCATATGCTCAAGGCAATCATCAATCGTCGATAGGGACTCCACTTTCTTTCCTTGCGAATGCTACGAATAATGCAGGAAGATCCCCATGTAGACAGGATGCCAGTTGGAACCATTAGAAAACTTAGGACAGTTTGTATGGTATCGCTTGGCTGATAGGGGTCAAAATTAGCAGACATGTTCTTGTTGTTCGTTTATGAAGTACGGCGCTTAGCATGCTAGTGTTCTTAGTGCTGCGTTGGTGATGTCCTCATGTACCGGGTAATACTGCTGCATGACGTCCGGAAGTTGAATACCGTGGAGGAGATGAATATGATACATATTAGTACTGTATGTACACACCACGCACGCCTGCCAGTCGACCGATACGATTAGTTTGATTAAAAAACGATGACGTCGCAGAGGTCACGACATTCTGAATACGAGTATACGAGTATATTCAAAATGATTCGTACCTTTTTCATTGGCGGTGAGCCTTGACCGTCATGAAAGTGGTGTGGATCGCAATTACCTATGTGTTCTTGTCAATTGCAACAAAATGTCTTTTGAATTAGTTGCTCAAGCAAACAAACAAGCAAACAAGTTTCTTTGATATGAAAGAGGTGAAGTGGATCGACGGCGTGAAGATGGTGATATTGTGAGCACAAGTCGAACAAGTTTTTTGATGGCATCCAGCATCGATATTGATATTGAGTTCGAATACAGTTTATTTTTATGAAATGTATGCACTGTTTCTGTCGAGGAAGTCTTCCGATTACCAGTTGGATAGTGTTTCTTCTGGTTGGTGCTCATTCATCCTGACAATCTGTCAACGAAGGAATAACAACAGACTAAGATGTTCGGCGTATCATTGCTTTGTTGTTTGGAGGCCAGCCGCCTTTGTGGTTTGGCAGTCATCATTGTTGAAACTTCCTTTCATCTTGTTCTTCTGTTTTTCTCGCAAGTTTTCAATCGACGGTTCTCCATTCGAAGGTATGCATTGCACTTGAAGACTACCTCTCGCTCTTCTCTTCGGCAATGACAAGCTCGTCGCTGGATTCGTTTCCCTCTGGAATGATTGACGATGCGTCTTCTATTTTCGACACTTCTGGGACTCCTTCGTCCTCCCTGCCTTTGGAAGGCTCATCGTCATTAGATACAATACGAGGACCCTGTGGAAAGATTGCCGATTGGTCTAGTTTCGATATTCCGAGACCTTCGTCTTCAGAGTCTTTCCCTAGTCTTCCAACTGCACCGCTGGCGACGAGTCCACTCATGCTCATGCTCGTTCTGCTGTTTCGGCTCATTCTACTCATTTTGCTGAGTCTGCTCATTCCGCTGATTTGCCAGTGTGAAGAAGGTTCAACGCATTCCCCATAGATAGATCGCTTAACATACCAAACACGGGTTTGTCTGGGATACTTCTTGCGGTTCGCATTGAACCTGGGACGAATGAAGACCATGGCATTGAACAGACCCTGGGATGGCAAAAAAATAGATTGCAATATCAACAGGGGTAAGTACACTGATCCAGCATGTTCATATTGATTTTGTAAGCGTCGACTGTTGAGAAAGTTAATGACTGCAGACCAAATGAATGTGAGAAAGTATGCTGTAACATACAAGGTAGATTGAAGCCGAACTTGTCGGACTCGTTCCCATTGCTTGTCGGACGATTGCAGTACACTGATACGAGAAGTATGATTGCTCGTTTGGTCGAGAGTGCCTTCTGTCTTGGTTCTATCCGATTTGGTTCTATCGGACTTGTTGATCCTCTCCGACTTGTTGAATCTATCCGACTTGTTGATTCTATCAGAATTTTGCAGTTGCAGTTGGTCGTCTTGCTGTTGGTAATCTCGAAGTCTCTGTTCGGCTTCCAACGCCTTGTGTTGTCCTTCTGCTATCGTCTTTTTGACATGAACGTACAGCAGCCGGTGGTTGATGAGGATCACAAAGAGAGCCATGATAGTCGGGAACCCATATATATATGCCATCAGTTCAGAATAGCAGTTCATTCCAGAACAACCCTTTTCCGGTGGTTCTGCAATCCAGCAACCAGGGTTAATCTGTCGTTGAAAGTACAAGTCCCAGATGGCCCCAGCAACAGCCGTGACAACATGAAATGTTATAATGATGGCATGAATCCATCGTTCGTGCTTTCCGGCAAAGGCAGCTTCCGTAACGCCATGTCGAATAGTGGAAACGAAGTAGAAGCTCAAGGCTGCACAATACCATTGACCCATAAGCGCCAACTGAAACCAGGTTCCCACCATGGTACAAGTGGCATCGTTTCCTATCGACACGGAATAGGCATACTGCGAGTCCCGAGGACCCATAAATGGTTGCATCACGCATGTTATAGTTCCGAAAATATCGCATAAACTCAGGGCAACCATCAATCGTCGATAAGGACTCCATTTCCGCTCGGTCCGGATGCTGCGAATGATGAAGGACGATCCCCATATAGATAGAATGCCGAATGGAACACTTAGAAAACTGAGGACAGTTTGTGTGGTGTCGCTTGGCTGGTAGGGATCAAAGTCAGCAGACATGGTGCTATTGCTCATATCAGCAGATATGGTGCTGTTGTTCATTTTTGAATGAGGCTCCTGTTGCTTTTTTAGTATGGTTATCAGAGTTGGTAGCAACGCTGGAAAAATTCTTGTTGTTTTGGGCCTGTTTTGCTGTGTTGTGCCTGCCGAATGGACGTCGGAAGTTTATCAAAATAATCGTTGTCGCAATCCCCAAACTTTTCGCCACATTCGCACAACGAATAATTTGTGGTGGCGAAGAAGTGAAGTGAAGCAAAGTTCCTACCGTATGTCATGAAAACCTACTCTAGCGGCCTTAATAAAAGATATTGATCCGTCCTAATTCCATCGAACCAAAAACGTAGAAAAATGTTTTAAAAAAAGGCCTTTTGGCCTCGCGTACGCGTGTTTCCACACCTCGACGACTGACTCGACTAATTTAAAAGAATAGCCGCACGGTAGACGGACAGTGCAGTGAAACGACCATCATGTTCATCCGAATAGTTTGATCTAAAACGAGCTAGCAAGGCATGATGACGTACACGTACTGTAGCTCCTGCATAGCATGCTGTTGTGCGCAGGCTTTTTTGCAGACGCTGACAGACATATTGAAACTGCGAAAGTTTTGCTAAATGTAAGAACAATCCTCCTCCCACATTTACGGCACATTTCCAACATACACACAACTTACTCACAACGGAGATAAATCGGTGGTAAAGGAAACACTACTCTTTCATGATGATCCGCAGGTCAGCCTTTCCAATGATTCTTCTGTTTCCATGTCTGGTGTGCAGCACCTATTTCTTCAAGACAGATGTTGCCGCGCAGGACTTGGCCGGCGAAACCAACGGTGGTCAGTTTGCTTTCTATGATACCCCACTGTTTGCAGAGGGAATCTCACATCGACAGGATGTATGTGACCGCTATTATGCACTGAACAATGGTACCATGAAACTGGAGGACGTTCTTCGAGGTGAGTTTGAAGATAATGCTATGGTGTCTCTGCGCTTATACTCGTTTATTCTTATCATTAGTTTGTGAATAAAACCCGTTTCTGACAATGGTTTCCATATGATGTTAGGGATCAAGTTACACGCCATATTTGGTGCTTACTCCGGATCATACTTCAATTATAACAATGAAACCGGAATCCAACCATATGGTGGGATTGTGGCTGAGATTATGGACGAATTGGCGGTACGAGCGGGATTTACTTGGAGAGATAGTTTTGGCATTTATGATGTTCCCTCCGGTGGAGTAAATGAAACCTGGACAGATCTGCTGGTCTGGAGTACTGATACTTATGATATTACAATCGATTGGTGGGCAAAGAGCCTTCCTCGGATGAACTTGGGAGTTGCCTTTTTGAGAGACTGGTACGATTCCAGTATTATATTAATCTCAAAGCAGAATCTTGCCGACGAAGTGGGCACTGAAGCTAAAATCAGCCTTGGCAACTGGATGGAACCATTCACATGGGAGGTGCGTTTGCTGTGGCATTCTTACCGTGATTTGATGCTCATCGCTCCAAACACAATATGTCTAACCATTCTTTCTCTTCTTGATCATCATGGTAGGTTTGGTGGGCCACCATTGGAACTATTCTCTTGTCAGGAGTTGCATACCAGCTCATAGAATGGATGTCCAATGATCGTGGAGATCGAAAATTCTGGGTTTGGTTTTCAGACAGTTTTTACCTGGTAAGAACAACAACTTGGATCGAATGATGAAACGATGGGTTCATGATAGACTTATTTTTTGCTCACCACGACTTTTTGCGTACCTTCTTTGATTTTGAAAACAAATAATAGAGTGCAATGAATGCCACACAGGCCTATGAATATGGAACTCCGCGCACTGCGGCTGGAAAGATTTTTGGGTTCAGTTCGGCGCTGTGGGGATTGATTTTGACCGCAACCTACACGGCTAACCTGGCGTCTCTTTTGGTGACCACAAATGACTCTCCACTGAGCCAAATTGAAGGTATCGAAGATATCACCTATCTTAAGTATCCAGTTTGTACCTGGGCCGGGACCATTCTGGATTCTCATCTGGAAGCCAACCACGCCTCCACCATTCGAAAACCAAAAAAAGAGCTGGTCGATGTTTACAGTGCTTTGGACAGCAATGAGTGTTTTTTTGCTGTTGACACAGTTCAAGGATGGTTGGAACATAAGAGTAAGCGTGAATACAATCCGGCCTGTAAACTGCAATGGGTTGGTGGGGACCGAAAGGTTTCCACTAATGGAGCTGGTTTCGTCGCCAAAGCGGATGCTGGCGTCAAGTGCACAAGTCTCATTCGAGATGTACTCGACTACTACCTGGAACAGTTGGTGAGCGAGGGGTGGATAGAGAAAGCATGGGAGGTAGAAAATCAGAGAAAACAAGACCTTGATTGTGACAGCTTCCGACCTGATCTACAAGCTTTGGGTGGATTCGAAATTCAAACTGCCGAGGACAGTGCTGCTGATGAGAGTGGGCGCCGTATTCGACGCTTGCAGCAGGAAGCAATCCAGTCGTCCGGAATTCACCAGCGACGACGAATGAAGGCTGGATCGAAGTCAGCAGCGTCTGCTGCAGGAGCTCTTGACGGAGGAATAGACGATAGTCAACAGATGGAATTAGGTGCCATGATTGGGTCTTTCATGGTTCATTGGGTTATGATGGCTATCGCGGTGGTCGTAGCTGCCTTTCAGAGGTACCGAAAGCAAAAGCAACGTAAATCACTTTCTGCTACGAGTAAGCTTGAAGGCGATTCCAGTCACCCTGCTTTGGAGGGGTTCGACGAATTGGAGAAGAAGAATGCGAATGTTAGCAATCTTGAACTTAAGGAACAAATACAAGTCCTGAATCGAGCCCTAGTATCCTCAAAGACTTCTCAAACCAGACTTATGGAAGAACAGATGGAGCTACGAGATCAGATTGAGAATCTATCCACAATCCTTGAAAAAATTGTCAAAGGAAAGAAAGAAGTTCATATAAATGGGTCGTTTTGATGAGATACACCCACATCCAATACCAAAGTGTTGGATCTTACGTGATCCTGTGAATGCCGTGCACTAATTTTAACTGTTAATATTATTTTAGATCATTATACCATCCTGACAGTATCGAACTCGAGAGAGATACTAAATTGGCTATGAAGTGGTGGGTTTCGTTATTGGTTCGAGTACCCATGACCTAATACGCACAGCATTGCATCGTCCTCATAAAACTGTGATTGAGGAACTCCTGAAACCAAGGCTGTAACTGTTTGATCCGAATATCGGTAGATGCCATGCCTGTACCCTAACCGTCGCGCAAGGGTATGAAGTGCCTTGCCAGCACGTAGGCGCTGACTAGACAACCTTAACCGTTTCCTGATCTGTGGTGTCATTTGGTGTCATATCGTTGGGTTATGAGTTATGGTGCAAACAACGACGTTCGTGGCGGCCTTTTAAAGGGACCGAAAGCAAAAGTAGCGTCGGTCACTCGCTGCTGCAAAGCAGGTTGGAGGTGATTCCAGCGTCATACTTTGGAGGGTTTCGAAGAGGAGTTGGAGAAGAAGTATGTGAATGTAAGCAATCTTCTTGACCTGAAGGGAAAAATACAAGTCCTGAATACAGTACACCCAAAGACTTCTCGACGCAGAATAATGGAAGCGCGGATGGAACACCGATGTCAGAATCAGTCTTCTATCCACAATCCTTGAAAAAAAATTCATACTAGGAAAGAAGATGTTCAAATTCAGAATATTATCAGGTGTCGTTTTGAGACATAGACCCACCTGAGATGCACACAAACTCAGTACCAAGTGTTGGATATTACATGGTTTGTGTGAATGTCGTGCAACAATTCTAACTGTTTACATTTTAGATCACTATCATGTCCTACATAGTATCAAACCGCAAATCATTTTCTTTTTTATATATAATATGTGACATATTTAATAGTTAGTCCTATTTTAAAAACTAACATTTATTTCTATTATATATTTTATATAATACTGTACAGGTAGGTTGAAATTGGATTTTTTCGGGGGATTTCGATTGCGGAAATAAAATATCGTACCTACGTACATTCGACGTTTCTGGTATCGTATTTACGTGTATTTTATACTGCATGGTATTTATATTTTACGTACACGTACACGTTCGTCAGCAATATCAAATTTTGAAATTTTCTGTAGTGCGGTTCGTGGTTGCTGCGAACCAAGATGCTCCACGGATTGCGCTGTCAGCGGACTACTGTTTCCATCACTTCCGCACTAATACTACGACGATCTGATGATTGTGCAAGCATCACTGCAACGTACTCTCCAACTTTTCTTCATACTCAGTTTCAGTAAATCATGGTTTTCAGCAGGTGTCCCCGCCCAAGCTGATGCAGCAATAGAACTTGGCGGTGAAAAGGCATGGTTCACAACACCTCAGATGTCACCTGAAGCCGATTACCGTCAAAATGTCTGCGATAGATATCGCGCCTTTCAGAATGAGACTGTCGAACTGAAGGACGCCTTACGAGGAATGAAACTGAATGTTCTAATGGGTGCTTACAACGGAAGTTACTTCAACTACGATAATGAGCATGGGATTAATGCTGCCTATTCAGGCATTGCCGCAAGTCTGATGGACGAGCTTGCTCGGCGAGCTGGATTCACTTGGAGGTCTAGCTTTGGCATCTTCACCGATCCACGAGGCGCGGCCTTCAATGAAACGTGGACGGACGTACTGGCTTGGGGGGTGGAAAGCTATGACCTAAATGTGGATTGGTGGGCATCGAACGTCGAACGATTGAACTTGGGTGTTGCTTATACCAAGCCGTGGTATGATTCCAGCGTCATACTGGTTGGGAAAGAAGAGCCTGAGGAGATTATCGATAATACGATTGAGTGGAATGATTTCTGGAATTGGACCAAACCATTTACTGTTGAGGTATGGCTAACGACGTTTGGAACAATAATATTGTCGGGCTTTGTGTATATGCTGCTAGAATGGATGAATGATGAAATAGACGGCAGGAATACGTGGAGATGGTTCATCGACAATTTGTTTCTGAGTGCTATCAATGCGACGCAGGCGTATGAATATGGGACTCCCAGGTCTTTTCCGTCAAAGATTTATGCTACAAGTATGGCTTTATGGGCTCTCATCTTGACAGCTACCTACACTGCCAACCTCGCCAGTTTGTTGGTCGACCGACGTAGTCCCCCTCTTGAAATTGAAACACTCGCAGAAGCAACCGTATTTGCCTATCCAATTTGCACCGTCGCTGGGACAAATGCAGACGCCTATCTTCAGAAGTATTACCCATCAGCCCGTCGGCAGCCAACAGCCACGCTCGAGGACATGTACAAGGGAGTCAACAGTGGTCAGTGTGCGTTCGCGGTTGATGTTGTTCAGTCATGGCTTGCCAACAAGGACAAGCGAAAATACAATCCAAACTGTGATCTAGAGTGGGTCGGCGACGGACGCATAGTAACACCGAATGCAGCCGGTTTCGCCACGAAAGCTGATGCTGGATTCAAATGCACTGGCCTGGTACGAGATGTGATCAACTTTCACATGGAGCAAATGATTGAAGATGGAACTGTCGACAAGGCCTGGGAATTTGAGAATCGACGATATCAAAATGTTGATTGCGATTCTTTCCGACCTGAATTGTTGGACGAATTGAATGCAGCCGAAGCCGCAGCGGGTGGTGCGGCTACAAGACGACGGAATCTATTGTCCAGACAGCATGATATCATTGCTGCCTCTCTGCCAAGGAGGCGACGATTGAAATCATCCACGAAAGCAGCAGCTTCGTCAGCTGTGTTGGAAGGAGCAGAAGCGGGTCAGATGGAGTTGGAAACCATGATCGGTTCTTTTTTCATTCACTGGGCGCTGATGGCACTTGCAGTGCTTGTCGCTCTTTGTAAGATGGTGTACCAGACATGGGTCTTTCCCAGCACCACTGAAAGCAAAAAGCCTCAAACGTTTGATGTTGAAAACAAGAATTTGCACCATGCACTTGACACCAAGAAGCCACATACAGTTGAGACGAATGGAGGATATTTGTTCAGCAACAATTTGATGAAGGGGAGACTGAACGAAGACCTTGAAGTTGAATTCAGGGATGATGGGGGGTTGACTGACGGGATGCTGACCGATAGCGGTTTGCAGCATCAGATTGAAGAGTTGAAATATTTGTTCGAAAAGTCGGAAGCTGTTCGAGTGAAGGAGAATCAGAATCTTCAAAGCAAGATGGATATGATGATACAGGAGAACCAGGATCTCAGGTCACAACTTGCCATAGTAATAGGACAAATGCAAAGGGAAGACGACTTGAGGGTGAGACATGTTTAGTCATATTTTTAATCTAGCAAACAAGGGACCACTACCGGTATACATCAAGGTATACTATTATAATAGGTACCACCGTGAATACAGAGAGAAGGCGAGATGAATCATCGGTGGAGTACAAATGTTAGAATCATCTCAACTTCTGCTCTTGATTGATTTGTACCAGGTACCGTACCGGTATACTCTAGAAGTCGAACATACTTCTGCGCCGGGACCATTGCTGATCGACTTACCGATGCTGTAAGGTGGGCAGATGGTGTAATGACCTTGGAGTGACCTTGGAACTAGATTAGACCCTTTGGAGGTACAGACATAGCTTTAGGCCTAACGCTCACGTCACTCCTTTCTGTGGCTTTCTGAGAGACTCTATAACTTTTGTTGTGACCCATTCCTATCTCTTCTTCTAGGCTGGTTCACTATTCGAATAGCCATAAGGCTTAGATTGAAGACTACAAGAGTATACTCTCTCTCACACAAGCAACTGCTGTTTGATTTGATCGAAAAACCTCGATCCTTTCAGATTTACAACAAGTTTTACACACCAGTACTTTTTCTACGATGGCTTCTACGCACATGCTCCGTCAAACCATCATTGTCAATGAGGGCGACTCTCCATTGGCATACAAGGCCAGGGAAGTCACTAATCCAGTGATGCAGTATGTCAGTTTCTTCGACAACAACTTTGAGCGCAAGCGAAAGGTTGAAGTTTGGAATGGTGCAAGTGGAAAGAATGTTGAACCACTCCTCAGGTCCATTCAATCCTTTCGCAACATCTCTTCAGAGTGGGGACTCAATCAGGGTCGTCAAAAGAAGGCCTTGTTCAAGCAATTCCTCACTGCTGAACCACACATGACCTATCAGAGGATTTCTGAAGCTCATGGGAACTCAGTTCAGGACTTTGAAGATTCTGTCGATGAATTCATTTGCGAATACACGGGCGAGAATCCAAAGTATCAGGCGAACATGTATCTCTTTGATACTTCCAACCACATTCGCAAACCATATAATACTGAAATTGGAATTCACGCAAATCGCTTGAAAACTCTATTTATGTATCATGATATGCTTCCTGGAAATTGTTCCAACGTGAACGATGAGAACGATCCGGGGCAAATTCGGAAGAGAAAGCTGGCACTGTTCCGCTCCTTTCCAATTGATTGGCAGGGAGATTTTATCAATTCGCGGAATGATCCGGCGAACGACGATAATATTACGTGGAAGGATATTGTCAGCTGGATGACACAAAAGAAAAGAACAGTGGACAGGAAGAGACTTATGCAGGAAAGTTCTCCCCGTCGAACTCGACCTGGTAATCGCACAGGCGGAAGAGGCCTTCACCACAATCGTTTTCGTGGTGGTCGTGGTCATGGTCGACCAAGCAATGGTTATCAACCATATCCAAGGCCCTCGAGCTCTCCAAGATATTCTCAAGGGACTTCACAAAGTTTTCAACGTGGAGGCAATTCCCATCAACAAAACCAAGGACGATTTCAACCAAGACACCCCAACAATGGTGGCAGAGGCCGTGGATTCAATGGCCAGCGCAGTGGACGCTCCCAATCTGGTCGTTTTCAGCCAGGACGAAACTATCAAGGCAGAGGCCAATCAAATCAACAAAACAGTCAAAATTTCTATGCTGAGTCGCACTACAATCAAGAAGCTGAAAGCTTTGCTGCGGAATGCAGCGTTCCGGAATGGAACCAAGACGGAATGTCTTATGGCGGAATGCCAAGTGCCGAGCAGTACCAGCATCAGGAACAATATTATCAAGCTGAAGAAAATCAGCAATGGAATGATCAATACAACTATGAACAAGAAGAGTATTATCCTGAAGAACAGGAGGCGCACGAACATTTTTCCTATGATGAGGATTCGCCATTTTCCTTTCATGAAGAGCATTACTGACCCAAAAATACTCGTAAACTAACAAAGCTTCCTAAGCTTCCTAACCCATTTCTGGAACCTGATTTGTCTTCTTTTCTTTCAGCATTGGAAAAATTTGATGATGAAAATGGTCCCATGACTAAAGATGAAAAGGAGTTTCTTTTGAATGATTCTTTGCTTCGTATACCTACGCCAAAACAAGACGTAAATTCTATGGAGGATTCGATGAGAAAAAAGCGACTTTCACCTACATCTTTGGTGATTTGGAAGACAATTGGAGGAATTGAAAGTGGAAAAGTTTTACGAGTATTATTTGATTCAGGAGGATCGCATACGATGGTCAATGCAAGGGCGATTCCTAAAGATGCTAAGGTACAAAGTATTCAAAATGCGAAGAAGTGTACTACTGTTGCTGGTGATTTCGTTTCTGACAAATGTGTGAAATTGCGGGACGGAGTCTTTCCCGAATTTGACAAACACCGCAGAATCGCAGGTGTCGACGGTGTCAAGGCGAATGTCTTCGATTCGCCAACGTGTCCACATGACGTCATAATCGGACGCGACCTTCTACACGAAATGGGCTTGGATATCCAATTTTCAAACGGACAAGTCAAATGGATAGACAAGTTCATTCCAATGAAGGCTCCAGATCATTGGCAAAATCACACCAACTACTCAATGGCATTGGATCGCGATGTTTTAGATATCTAC